>JALBCR010004095.1:0-140954 GCA_030710515.1 Abscondita cerata | reverse complement strand
TTGACTGTGTTCTTTGTTTGATTTATATCATATCAGAGCTTAATGTTGTTGTTTGTCTGCATTAGGGGGACAGTTGTTGTTAACCAGTTGCTTTTCCTGCTTGAGTTCGAAGCTTCTGTTCATGTCTATTGTCGTCGGTCTTGTTACCATTCCCCGCTTTACACATTTTGTTTGCTCACTTGTTACATTTGCGTTCAGTGTCGTTTACGAAATTGGCCCCGACATACCTGACTCCACCAGTCCAGAAACATGGTCGAGTTAGACAAATAGAATAGCTTATTGAATGAAATGGTTACCGGAAGAAGAAAATTGTTCGGAAACGCTGATGCTGGCGGATATGGGCCCGAAACCCGTCTGCTTTATTAGTGGGTGCCACACACGCTTGAAAGTCTTAAATTGAAGCTGCATTGTGCCATTACCTGTTGCCCACAGGGTATTTTCACATGCATTGTTCACGCCAGTTAGCCTATCTTTCGAATCTACTGTCCACTTTGTTTCATTTTAAGACACTGTTACTGTGTCGAAAACCATTCACGATAGCATATGGTGGTTGTAATGGAGAGCTTGTCTTCTTCGAATTTCTTGATTGTCGTTTAAACACTATGGCAACTGTTTTATTGTGGATGGATAGAAATAAAATAGGCTCATATAATGAGATTTACGGCTTCACATCCAGCACATTTTCTCCGTGATTTGGTCTTGTGAGGCAGCAGCAATTCTTTCCAAGAAAATTTCGTTTGTTCACCTCCCAAAAAGAGATTAGGTCACGGAGAGTGGTGCCTTCTGGATGTGAGAGCTCCAGAGGCCCGAAAAAGGCATGAGGTAAAAATCTCATTTATGTATAATTTAATAATACTTATATTTTATTTCTATCCATCCACGATAAAATTGATTTTCATAGTGTTTTTTAAACGGTAATCAAAAAAATCAGAGAAGGACAAAAATATCCATTATATGTAATATGAAAAATTACCATATGTTATATATATCGTGAATGGAGTTTTTCCATTTTATTATTTTTTTAATTAATCTTAAATGAAAGTATAAAGAGGGATGTAATTAGATTCGAAAGATGGGCTAATAATATAGCGTGAACAAATTCATTACGGAGGTGCCAACTTCACAGGATGCATTATATTGAGTAGGTATTAGGTAATAACAATGCAGAAGAGTTTGATCAAGACCTCGCTCCACGACCTCACGTTCCTGCACAGTCATTTGTAGAACGTCTCTGTGAATATTTCAGGCGCCGCTGAAATAAAAGCAAGCGACGGGACCCGTTTGAAGCTCTCTGGTTGCCATCCGCCAGCAATATAATGTGATTTCCGAACTTAATTTTTTTTCCTCTTCTTTTACATTGTATTTCCCATATTGTCATTCAATAACATTTCTTATTTGTTCAACTCGGTTCATGGTTTTAAGTTTGGTTAGGTTAGGTTATGTCAGGTTAGGTCGCGTAGTAGGGCAACCCTTGACCTATAGCAACGGCATACGCAAACAAAAATAACATAGATATCTTAATAATAAGTGAGCCAAAATAAAAATGTGTAAAACGGGGAATGGGTAACGGATACAAGAACCGACGTGGTAATAAGATTTATGAACAGAAACTTCGAACTCAAGAAAATATTAAGGAAGGAAACTTCTATTCATATCGAAAGCAAACAATTTAACTTAATAGCATGTTACATTTATCCCCTAATGCAGACAAACAACCCAATTTACTGGTAAAATACAAACCCTTTGTGTAATTATAAGTAAACAAAAATTTTTGAGTGGAAAACTTTACTTTTTTTACGGTAAATCCTTTGCCCATGTTTTCAAGAAAAATTTTCGTTTGCTCACCCTCCCAAAAAAAGAGATTAGGGTCACGGGAGAGTGGTGCCTTCTGGATGGAGAGCTCCAGGAGTTCGAAAAGGCATGGAGGTAAAAAATCATTTATGTATAATTTTAATAATAATTTTATATTTTATTTCTATCCATCCAATGATAAAATTGATTTTCATAGTGATTAAACGGTGATCAAAAAAAATTCAGAGAAGGACAAAATATCCATTATATGTAATATGAAAATTACCATATGTTTTATATATATCGTAATTGAGTTTTTCCATTTTATTATTTTTTAATAAATCTTAAAATGAAAGTATAAAGAGTGGACAATTAGATTCGAAAGATGGGCTTTATTAACATAGCGTGAACAAATTCACATGTGGAGGTGCCATAACTTCACAGAATGTATTATTTTTGAGTAGTATTAGGTAATAACAATGCAGAAGCTTGAGTTTGACACATATTTTCACCTATAAACAAGATACTAGCTGTATTTTTACAACTATCGGCACCTTTCTATGCTGAGTGTGCATTTGAAATAATTGGGTAGGGACCGACGAAACCAACAAGATGGCAGTTCGGATTGTTCCAAGACAATGTGAGTTGTGTGAAAACAAAGGGCTTCAATTTGAATACTTATTATAAATAGTTTCGAATTATGTTTAAATGCCCTGCTAAGAATAAATACAAATTCGGTACCGTTATTATGAGATACTTATATATACAACTAATCAAATTCTTGCTATACGCAGACATTTAAAAAAATTGAAATGGGAAAAAAATTTCTAATCAAGTTGATGTCATAGCCAACTATGATTTTTATTTCGAAAAACTGGAATTAAGGAAACTTGCTCAAAAACTCTATAATTCTATCTTTGTTCTATTCTCAAAAATTACCTTAAGAATATTTTATAAATAAGTTGAGACATAAGGAAAATTTTAAAAATCTATTTTTCACGAATAACTCGAAAACATAGAAGAACTAAAAAAAGATATCAGGATGTGTAGTCCATTTTAAATATCTGTTATAGTCACAGAGATTCTCTATTAAAACTTCGAATTTTGTGTTTATTTTATAGCGAAGTATAAATGGTGAACAATGTGTATATGAAAATAATTTTCACTCGATAAATTAGTTGTTGAAGGTGGTTCGAATGTACACGATTTTCTGACAACTAGTATACGGAAGTAAATACAAGCAGAAAACCACCTCAAAACTCAAAATTAATTCATAACAATGTATAATATCGTATTAAATAAAAAGCAAAAAATTAATTAAACCATGTGAAAATTGTTTCGAATTGTTTTCAATTAAAAAGAAAAACTGAATTTGCAAAGAAATACATATTTATTCTGAACGTGTTCGTTCGGATACCCATAAACGGTATGTTTGAAAGATAGAATTTGCAGAAAAAGACATATCACTTATTTCAAATGTAAGCCATTTTTTGTGTAATACAATTCAATTAGCATTATTGCTGGGTGAGCACACCCAGGTGTTCCTAGGATGAGAGGACACCAATGGAACAAATAAAACGTTCCAATTTGTAGGTGTATTTTTAAATCTCTTTATAAAAAAAATTCCTCAATAAAAAGAAAAACACTTTACATTGACCGGCTTGTTATTTTAAAGCACTAATGAAAGCGAATTTTAGAATATTTTCACTGTTGTGATAAACACATTAAGTTACTTTTCAAATTTAAATTAACAAAATTCGTTTAGAGTATCCGTATTTTTCTTATTTATTTACTTACTAGAAATCAAAATTAATAAGTCGCGAATACCTCACCTGATGGTTTCTGTTGGAAGTATTCCACTATCTCAGCTGATCCAAGGATTTAACACAAAAAAATTTGAGTTCGGGAACTAGGTAAATCAAATAATAAAATTAATGGCCGTTATTGCACGTAATTCAATTATAAGCAGGAAGTAAGGGATCAAAATCGAATTCGAACTATTATGTTGAACACGCGTAATTCCGCAATGTGACTGTTAAAGAAAAGAGCGTTAACAACTGGGTCAAAGTATACAATGTGGCATTCAACTGACTGGGTCCCGTGTTTCAAATCCCCACCTTTTATCGGAACGTGTCACCGTAGTACTGTCTTTTTTACACAGACCCCACAATTTGGACCATCTGATTTTATACCTAAGGGCCTATCAGATTAACATCTAAGACGCGGAAGACGAAGACGTTAAATATATTATGACGCCCGAAGGTCAATACTTAACAGGTCTGCGATGCTTAGGCATTCTACATTCACACCTGTCGTACATTATTATGTTATTGATTATTAAGCAATTTTCATTCATGTACTGTTACATAACCTTGGCACAATTTTCGATTACATGAGAAAAGATTAATTTTTGATTTAGGAACGAGAATCATGATAGCCGATATCTCGTTTGCGGTACCCCAGGCCTTTCTATTATTATTATGCGTATTACTTGCATGATTTACGACTAGGATCATATATTAACAGTTTTTCAGAACCCATTAAGTAAACAATAACATTATTCTCTAATAACTTAATATTTTACCAACAAGAATTTAAATTCAGATTTTATCTTAACTGAAGAATGACGGCAATTAGTAAAGTTAATCATGTTTTAAATTTAGTATACTGTTTAATTTGTCACCACTGCAACATTTATGTATTTTTACGACGAACTTACATTCCGAAAATACACAGAGAAGCTGATATTACTTATGTTCTTCATTTCGACTAATTTAAGGGCTTTATTTCAAAAGTTAACAATACTATCATACTTTTTGTTACATATTCGCAATTAAAGTGTAAAGTTACATTAAATAATAATATTATATTGCTGCCTTAGGTGCCTTACATTAACAAAAAGATGCATAAGAAGTTTTAAGTTAGTTTAGCAACTGATCGGTTGTAAAAAATTGTAATTGTAGAAATTGAGTTTCCACGGCTGCAAAACAAAACAAAGTTCATAGACAACTGATAGTTAGGTATCTTAGATCAATTCAGATCTCTAGACTAAAAGAAAGTTCTACTAAGAAGTCTTCTTTAGTCTGCCACAATCTGGATTGGACTAATTCTGAAGGCGTAGGGAATAGAAAGTATTATTCTATTAAAAAATATTTAAGTCTAAGTTTTAAAATTGTCTGATTTCTATCGGTATACAAGAATATACAACGTGTCTCTCTAATAAGTCTTACAACTCTATGTATTTTTCAGACCAAAATAAGTTGTTTTAACCAAATAACCTTTAGTGAAAATTTGCTTAATTTCGGTGCACATGGTCCTGAAATTTACAATTATGAAATCGTTTTTTTTTATATAAATTTTGAACCGCTGATGGGATTTTCCTAAAGTCTGGAATGTTTACAAGCTTTATAAGCCAAAATGTCATATTAAAATTTGGATGAAAAATGAATTCATTGGCAGAGAAATTGGGTTTTTAGAATAATTAGACATTTGAAATATCTACGGCAATGGGTAATAGAAAGTATATTTATCAAATGTGATTAAGTGACTTGGACCACCAAAAAGGGTACTTGGCACAGTGGCGTAGCCAGTATTAGGTGGCAAATTCGGGGCGTATTTGTAGGTGTCTCAAACTCAATCTCAAATCTTTAAAATAAAAAGTAATAATCATTTACGTTTTATTAAAATACGAGTATTACAAATATTAGTATATTATGTGAAACAAATTTAGTATGCTAAAATTAAGATTTCTTCTTCTAGCTTTGACACTTATGAACTCCGAATGTCTTGAAAATTTATATTTTGTGTTGCTTCATGTTCTATCGTTAAAAATACTCAAGATTGTTTTATCTAGTTTCAGTCATTGTAGACCGTAAGTAATTTTAATTAATTTTAATTTGGTTGAAATTTCTCACATGAAGCAACTGATGCACATATTGTTATAAATAACTTTAGTGCGACCGTTAGATTGAAGATGTTGTAAAATTCCATTCCACAATGAATTTCAAATAAACCAGTGTCACCCAATTAGAGACAGTAATATTAGCCGCTTTGAATGTCTTCAATCTTGGTATTTCTAAAAAGTAGTTCTGTTTCATACTTCATTGTAAAGGTTAGTAAATTTTGATATAGCAAATTTTTAACTGTTCAGTGTTTGCCGAAAGCAAGGTTTTGACTGTGCCAACCTCAAACAATGAAGCCGACTTTACTCTTGTTTCGAGTTCAATATTGAATCTGTCAAGACATTCTAAATATGTCCTTTGAAGTTTCTGCTTCTATGTAAGTCCAGCATCGGTGGATGATGCTAACTCACCGGACATGCGTTTCAGACGAATCTTTCGCCGTGCTCCATCGAAATGCTGTATCTTTCCGATTTTGTACAGCAAAATCTATTGCCCTTCTGATGCAACCGTTTCTCCAATGAATAGACGAAGTGCTTCTAGTTTTATGATTATTTCATCAACACATAAACCTTACTTTGTAATGCAATCTGAGCATTGTTCACTTCCCCTTAGCATCATTCCAAAAGAAAAGAAAACAAAGAAAATGAGAAATTCAACACAACAGGGATAATATTTTGTGCAGCACTTCTAGTTTCTAAATTTACGTCTTGGTCACATAGTTCCTCACTGTGATATTATCCCATCAAAAATTTTCAGCCAATACTTTTACTGCACTATAATGAGCACTCCAGCGTTGTCGAAAGTCTTTAACAGATGCTTTGCGATTGAGGGAGCACTTCCCAGCGGCTTGTGGAAGCTGAAAACTTGTCTCCATCGTTCGGAAAAATAATAAGTCACATTTGGTGCGAACGAATGTTGTCCGCATAATTAATGAATAATACACCCCGTGTATACGACTCATAACTGCAGCATTAATAACCTTGAGAACGACACATCATAATATCTAAGCAATCGTTTCTTTAAGCTTTCTTTAGTATTTCAGCGCTTAAATCAGCTGCTTATGTAAGGGAAAATCCTAAGAATTTCTTGACTTCTACTTTTCTATTATTAATTTTTACATAACGAATTATTTCAGACATTTAATCGACATGTGAACGTCAGGTGTTAAACATGATGCCGAAATACAGCTGATTTAATTTCATAATAAGCTGACATTTTACGTGATTAGCTAAAACATTTATGAACTCATTTTGTATTTCATGATAAATATGTTACGAAAGTGATTTCTTCCTGCTCCAAATATATTATGTTCTTTGAGTACAGCATCATACTTTGACAGTTTAACTAGTTCTAAGAAATTACCTTTATTGGAAGACCCTTGCTCATCATGTCCACGAAATACTAGGTTTGGTTTAGCCAAAATAAAGCTATATCAAATAATTCAGATAAAAGATTTTTCCACTCTGTTTTTCCGTATTCATTAATTGTATTTCCAAACTTTTCCACTTTCGAAATTTTCAAATGTTCACATGAAGTTTCATATCCAATTTAGTTTCCACCACTTAACCAGTTGTAAATGTTTCAGCGTTACTGACAGCAATAAACGACAGCAAAAACATTACAGGTTATTTGATATAAGAGAAAACACCATCCATGATCGTAGAATTCTTTTCACCATCTCTTTATAAAACCATTCTGTGAAAGATGACGAGAATCACCTTTAATCTTGAACAATGACGATACAGTAGGAAACGGTCCTTCTTTGTTCTGGAAATGTTCACTGCCCTTTTTTATTATGTCAATGCGATTATTTGAACCGGTAAACTCTAATGTGAAACATCTCAAGTGTTGCAATTGATCTTCAAGCCACGCTGTCTCCAAAAGCATTAACGGTGTCATTTTCATTATTTATTTTGGTCTGTCGAGGTAATGGGTCGTCTTCATTGATTCTGTATTGTCGATTGTTGCTATTTGAATGTGAATCTTTAAGATAAATCATTACTTTCTGCCAGCAGGAGACTTATACTTTACTTGAACTTTGACCGCTACCTGTTTTTGTGACATATTTGAAAAGAGAACCAGACATGCTCTGAATTTCATCCATTTTAGCCTTTTATTTTTCTCTGCTGGAAACCTGGCTTTGTCTTTTTGGAAGTATGAATTCTTAGGTATTTCGTTCTGTATCCTAAAATATTTTTTAGTTGGTAAGGATACGTCGATTTTATAAACAAATTGTAAATGAAAATAAGTGGTCGATCAACTTTTATTTGTACGATGGCAACATTACCCTGTCCCTGGCCTCATTCAATCAAAATCTAAACTTAATGTATTCCGTTTCTGTAAACAAATCTCATTGCTATTAGATCAGAAAATAATAATAAATAAGTATATTATTGACTGTAACGGCATGTGTGTGTTAGTGCAAAGCGCCATCTAAGCGATATTTTTAATGCTTGTTACACACGTTGTCGATAAAGCTGCGCATAACACGCAACAAAAGAGCACCTGATGCAGCATTTCGCTCTTTATTGTGAGCTCATCAGAGGTGTATACTTAAGTGCGGTATACGACTATACAAGACGGTGGCTGGTCTTTTGCTCTCGTGGATAATGAATATAGTGAATGGGGTACTTTGGTGATGTCGTAAACATCGTGAATAGTATAACCAGACGTTAACAGTTAACTGTAACGGCTTGTGTGTACAGTGCAAAGCGCCATTAAGCGATAGTTTTAATGCTTGTACGCTATTACACACATGCCGTTACAGTTAACTGTTGGCATTTTCTAGTTTATACTATTCACACGTGTCAATGTTTACACGAGATGTCGTAAGACACACATTTTACTTATATTATTTACCTACTATTAAACATTATTACCTAAAGGAATATCGTAAAACGTATATAGATCAAAATGTAAGATACTGCTACTAGATACTAATCGAATTAAAAGTAAGTATCACCCAGATAACAAAATACTTCACTTACCTTGTTTTATTTTCTTCAAGAATCGACTATTAACTCCGGTTTTTATACAAAAATTGTTATTTATAATATCTAATAATTAAAAACATCTTTGGTAATTAGATGTTCACGTTCATTTAAAGAATACAAAATGAATGCGGTCGGAACAAAAGAAATTGCCCAACTAATACCGCTGCGATGAGCTCTATATCGACAACAGTCAACAGTCTACTATTATTTTAGGGCATTCATTCATTCGACGGTAGTTATAATGAATGGACGAACAAGCATAATACCAGATCCGATGAAGGATGCATTTAACGAAATAAGTCTACTATTTCACGCACGCATTATTTTATTAGTGGCGGTTATGCCTCTGCCAGATTTACGATTTTATAGGTAGAAAGAAGTATATCTGATGGTCATGGCCGGACTCGGGTGTCACCCCAAACGGTGACACCCGGGTACCGCCCCTGCTGCCCCTGCCCCTCTCAACTACGCCACTGACTCTAGACAAGATTCATTAAATCTGTAACAAACTAGATTGAGACCAAAGTGAAAATATAAGAACGGAATGTGAGGAAAATAATAATAGTAATAATAATAATAATAATAATAAATGTCTTTATTTCAAATAGGGTATTATATATAAACAAACAAAATAATATTAAATAAATAAATAAAATTAAATGAAAATTACAGGAGTTCCGTTGTTACTCAGGTGGTTGCTGTTTTCCCACTCAAATTTTTTATTAGTGTAAATTATTATTTGTAATTGTGGGACACGTATTATGGAGCACTATAACTCAATAAATAAACAAAACAACTTCATATACAAGGTGGTCCCCGGAATGGAAGTTTTGATAATGTTGTTTTTTGTTTAACTAGGTAAGGAATTGTTTTTTTAGATTATCTGTTAATTTATGCGATTTAGTGCAATTATGGAGCACAGTTATTCTTCAATGGGAATGATCAAGGCATTCTTTTGAAGATGAAAATGCTGTTACCATTAATTCTGTCCCTTATACCGGTATAATTAACCAATTCTTGAGTCATCATTTAAACAGATTTCCACACAACAACCCAACAACCAGACATGGTTTGTGCAGGGGATGGTGCTACGTCTCACACCACGCAAACAACATTAAATGTTTTGCAAAGATTGTTTTGCCACAACATGTTACCAGACGAGGGACACATTGGTCGGGCCACCAAGGTCGCCAGACCTAACGGCTTGTGCGAATCATTTTTGTGGGGCTACCTAAAGCAATGGTTCTCACAAATAAACTAAGAACATTCAAGAAAAAGGAACATAATTGAAGAAATCGCATATATTCCTGTTGATACTTAGCATCGTGTTATGGAGAATTTCCGCAAAAGATTGCAAGAGTACATACAGAGGAGAGGAAGGCATTTACCCGGTATTATTTTTTAAGAAATAAAAATGGCATATTACTAGCTTACTACTGTGTTACTGCATTTTATTAGAATAAATTTTGTTCAAATACTACTGTTTTCGTAAAACTTCTCGTCTCGGGACCAACTTTGTATGTATATAGGTTAGATTTCTTCTTCTTTTTATTATTTGGTGCAATTTTTCTTAAACAGATGTAAAGATAGTTCTTTAAGATTTGTAGGTATTTTGTTGTTTCATTAACAATTGTATAACTAAAAACATTTTAAAAAATTCGTTTTTAAATTTAGGGTGTTGTAAAGGTTCCCTTAAATCTTACATTGTCCACTGGGGCCCTTGAACGTAAGTTTGCGATAGTTTCAAGTTCAAGAATTTTGTATTTTTCTATCTATGATCTGCATAGGGAGCCATAAAGAGTTTCACAAAGGTTGAAGTGGGACAGCACCACAAACTATTTTTTTTCATTTTTATATTTAAAAATGTCTAGAAGAAATAAATTCTTTTCAGAAAGGTATGCTTTTTTGCGTAAGTTTATTAATATGTAGATCAAATTTTAAATCTGAATTAAAGTAACACCTAATTTTTTGCTAATGACTTAAACGCAATAGATGTATTTATTAATTTTGATCAAATGGTCTCCAGCTAAATATTTTTGGTAGTTTCTGGGGACCAAACAACAATAGTTTAGTCTTACACCATTGAGTTTTAAGCTATGAGGTGTGGCAACTTTGTATAGAGCTTCTAAATCACAATTTAACTTTGCTGGACTGTAATCGATGTCGAATTCCGAGAAGGAAAATAAATTTATGTATCATCTGGTAAATATTGTTGTTGCAATGTTTCATATAACTTTGAAAAGTGCACGTGCAAATGCAGAATAGTGTTATCCCAAAACCGACCCTTGCAATTCCCAGATTTATTTTAACAGATATGATATTTTATCCCCTATTTGTACGCTTTGTAAATGATGGGAAAGAAAAGATTGTAAACAACTTAGAGATATGTCATTTGGCACCGATGTATCCAGAAAGGAAATTGTATAGTGTCAAATGTCTTACTAAAACCAATAGTGCCATTACAGTAAGTTTGTTTGAACTAGTTGTCCTGCGGAAGTCATCAATGCACAACAATGAAGTCTCACAGTTGTGGTTTTTCTAAACTCTAATTGGGTTTCTGGAAGTATATTATTTAGAATTAAATATTCTTGAAGTTTAGAGTTCACACCTTTTCTAAGATTTTTGATAGCGCAGGTAAATGCTTATAGGCCTGAACATATTAAATCTGCTGGATTTGAAGTTTTGGAATTGGGAGTAATAAGAGATATTTTCCATATTTTTAGAAAATAACCTTAAGAACACAACTATTTAAGTAATATTAATTAGAAAAGGAATAATGTATGGACAACATAATTTAATGAACTCAATATTCAACCATCGTGCCCTTCTGCTTACGATTTTATAGAATTAATTATTATTTTATCACATCCTTTCATCACTCAATTTAAAAGAGAAATTATTTTTGCACTTATTTGTTTGCAAAAACTTATCAGTTCGTTTATACATTTTTGAAAGTTAGATTTTACTATTAAAAAATCATTTAATTTAGGTACATCAACTAGATTAGATGGAATTATTTGGTAGTTGTCATCACTGATAATATTGTAATGTTTAATAGACCTCCACATTTATTTAGGTGTGATTTTTAAATTGAGCCCTCAAAATAGGCATTTTTTTTTATAGCAGCGTTACGTGTGAGAGATGCATATAATATTCAGGGTGATTTATTTATTTATTTAATCGTATGGTACATTTTAAATATTGTATTGTGATGGGTGTTATGTATGGTGCCCCAGAAGATCAGTATAAACCTGTATAGTGTAGACAAAACCGTTTTGTAGTGGATTGGTTCGTCTTGGCAGCCTTTTACTTCAAGGTTTAGGAAACCACTAAAACCTAAACATAACCCCTTACTCAATTCTAGTATTCATGTAATAATATTAATTATGTGTGATGAGGAAGTTGTGACTTTTGTATCTTCTGAAGGCAGCGTATTAATAAGTAAATACAAAGAATAAAATGAATATATTAACAGGATGCATCTAACAGAACTATACAGATCGTACAAGAGTTAAGTCTTGTGGGTAGAAGAAGTATTGATAGGTTGAAAAGATGTACAATATCGAAATTATAGAAAAATGAAGCGAAAATAGGACATCTTTGAAACCAACTTTAAATAATACTTTTAGTTCCAATCACAGCCGCATTGGCGGTGTTGTTTGTTGTTGTTTGTCTGCAGTGAAATGGCGTCGACACCACAAGAGAAATCATTTTGTGTTGAAGTTCAACAAGCATTTCGCCGCCAATTTAATAAACAACAATCATGTCATAAGTAAATCTTACGAGAGGTAATGAAAATTTAAAAAGTGTCTTCCCTGCAATAAAAAAGTTAAAAATCTTCAAAATGCAGTGTAGCGAGTTCAAGAATATATCTTTATGTAGGAAGTTTAAAAGAATTGCATACAGGGTGTTATGTATTTTTATAGCCTGAGAAGATGTGGAATGAAATGCGTATTTTCCGCACCTTTAACAGCGCTTGTATCTCACAGAAGAAAAAAAAAAAAATTAATTAATTATTCCAAAATTTAAACAAAAAAAAAAAAAAAGAACTAAAAAAAAAAAAAGATTAATAAAAAAATAAAACAAAAAATTTTTAAACATTAATAAAAATAATTTTTTTAAATATTGAAAGAAAGTTGTAGTACACTCATGAAATTTTAAAACTTGACACCACAATTTCTGTAAACAAAAGTTTGCACATTGTGAAGCGGGCTTAAGGGTATCATTTACAATTCTAACAGCAGGTAGTCTCAGCAGGGGTTATCTTATAGAAGGACTGTAGAATGAATCATTACATTAAGCACGTTTTAGAAAATAGGTAATTTACGTTGCTTACTTAATTTTTTCTTTAAAGAATATATTTGAAGGTATCGCTAATTAAACACCATAGCTCGATTAATTCATCGAATCAAAATTTTGTTTAGGAAATGTTTACAAAATAAAATTAGAAATAATTTTGATTTAAAAACGTCTACAAGCAATAACTTTTAAATTAAATCAAAACTAAACATGGTTATTTGGGTTGACTGATTATTACTTATTTTTAAATAAATCTAACCTACTAATTATTGTAAGTTATTAAAAAAATCATTAAACTCTATTCATAATATTTAGTCCTTACAAATGTATATTTTATGACCTTTCATTTTTTATTAAAGAAAAAAAAAGTTTAGAATTAAGTTTTAATTATGATGATAGCTTAGCTATTGAAACACGTGTCCGAGTAAAAGTTTTTGGGACAACCATTTATTTTAAATTTGTTAAAATATTGAGAATGGTTGCAATGTTGTATAGGTCTTTCAGGGTAGTAGACTGAAAACATGTCCCGAACGTTTCAAGCTACGATTTTGTTGGTACCACATAAGCATTGTCACTCGTTTCTTCATTATTATAATTTGTTCATTATGTATTTCAATTAGTACTTAATTAATAAAAACTTCAATAGTAAAAAACAAGTTGACATAAAATGATTGCAATATTGACCTTGCATACTCTTGATTTTTTAAATTTAAATTTTTTTTATCAGGTTACCTAGGATATGCAATAATGCTTTGACATTTTTTCTTTATAATTACAGATAGGTAAATGTGTAATTGAAAAAGAAGAACCGGTATAGTACTCATGCTGAAAAGAAAATTTAGAATTTTGAAAAGTAAATATCTGGGGCTTATTAATACGTAAGTACTTTTCTTTCCTAAGACTTTTGACGTGCTAAATTTGAACTGGATTTCAAACTACTTTACTGACTGGTTTTTGAAATATATAATTTAATCTAAAAGCTCCAAAATCACGGTTTTCCGAGGTATTTTGTCTTGTTTTTTTATAAATTTTTTTTTTATTACGTATAACTTTTCTTTTTCTCTTAAGCTCAAGGATCTTGAAACAACTAAGTACTTTGGAACCGCCTTGAAAAGTTGCGTTATTAAAAACATTTAGGCAATGTATATATTTATGGTTTCACCATGTTTTTTTTTTAAACTTTGTGTTGTCATTTACCTTAGCACTCTTAGATGTTTATTTTATTTTCAAACAAAATGTTTTACAGTTTTGTTATTAATCCCATGGAAGAGGTGTGTAAGTGAAAAAGAACATTTATTTTAGCTTGGCTCAGGCCTTAATTAAATAAAAAATGTTTATCATAAGAATTAAGTTATTTTCTGTCATGCAAGTTAGCATTCACGGTCACTACAATCTGATCTATGGAAAACACCTTCTTCATTAAGAATTAACAATAAACTTCATAAAAATGTTTTATTTTGTTGAACAGTTTACGCTTTACACTTCGTTAGTATGAGGCGATGTGAGTTCTGTGGGAAACGCTGTGGATTGTGTAGTGACTAAGACCTGTTTTATATTTGAGAGAATACAATCATAATTTCTATTAGTTCAACGGAAAACATAATTTAGCAGCCAAACTTTCATAATTTTATTCATAGAATATGGATTATTTAATATCTGGACAACTTGTCAAATACAACAAGCTCACCGCCAGATTATCCATTGGGGCAGCATAAACAAATGCCTAGGGCGCTTTGGCGACGAAACAACAACCATATCAAAATATCAAAAATAGCAATAACAAATAGTGTTAATTATTCTATTTTGAGTCTATTTTATTTTGCCCTGATATTCTGATTTTCCAGCATTCAAAGAAAGTAACGCTGTACGTAAGTTCCAGTCCCAGTCGTGCCGATGTTGAAAAATAAATCCACCGCCGTCCGTTTTATTGCTGAAAAATTCCGGTACTTACTTTATAACAGCGTGAAAATAGCCGTCATTTTTAGTAATTATTAGTTATACCTTCTAAAATATATACGGGGTGGACTCGATTTCGATGGGATTGCAGGGTATTCGGTAACTATTAATGTTAGAGCAACACTGTTCACGGCATTAGCCCAACTTTTGAAACAAATTAAAACAGCGAAAATAAAATTTGCTATTTTTGTCATTTTGATGTAGGACCAAATTAAATTTTCCCAAATTTCGATAGAGTTCATCTCATCTGTTCAGGAAAAGTGTAAAGACATTTCTTGTGCAGTTTTTAGGGTAATCAAATAGAGTAGTCAATTTTTAGCTTTAGCCACCAATAGTCGAGATGCCACATTAATTTAGGTTTTTAAATGGAAACCATAGTTGACTTTGACTTCATTAAAAATCCTTTTTATTTTGTGAACTTTTCAAGAATATATAGTTTAGAAGTTCTTTAGAAAATTACGGAATTGCTAAGCAAATTTGTTATTTCAGACCTTTGTAAGTAGGCGATGCACTGAGAAACAATGAAAACACGCACATCTGTCGCAAACAAAGCAAATTTTGTTTCCGCTGTTTAATTTGTATCAAAAGCACCCAATGCTACGTGAACAGTTTTGTTTTAACAGTAATAGTTACCGAAATACCCTGGAAATCTCATCGAAATCGGTCTCATTCTGTACAATATACATGATATGTTCTGTATTTTTGGAAAGCTCTCAACGAGATCTTTAAACCGTAAAGAAAAATATAGTGTATTTCATTTTTAAAAAGTTTATGCTACGACTTTGAACACCCTGTATAATCGAAAATATTTTAAAATGTGCACGCAGTAACTGTAATAAAATGTAACAAATTTTGAAAGTAAAGTTTTTTTCCAACGATGTTGTCCTCTGTCAGAAGTTTGCTACCCTGTATAATGCTTTTTATGTTGTTCATTAGTTAATTAGCACTTTAAAACTTCTTTGCGTTTGTGTGTGTGGGGAGGGCCATAATCCGCCAAGCCCAGTGTATCTTTAATGCATGAATTTGATTGTTTCAGTTTACTTCACGATGACTAAATTCTCGGTATGTTATTTTTTAATTGACTCACTTGTTGAGGTCTTTTAACTCCCTATTTCCCTATGGATTCAGTTAGTGGCGGTAACGTGATTATTTTGTCCAGATAAGCTGAAATACCTAGATCTACTCAGACCACGAATGACTTGCATAAAAGAAAGGGGATAAAAATTTCAAAATTACAGAATAAACAGGATTACTAACCATAAAAACAACTTTGTCGACAGGTATGTAAAAGCAGTTACATAAGTCGATCCTCTGATAATTATAGCCAACATAAGGCATCAAAAAATTTCGAATCGCCTGCTGTAAATTGTAAGAGGTTGCACAACAGCAACAAAATGAGAATCACTGACAGCTGTTTCTGTCCTTTGAGACTCTTCAGAGTGAGAGAACTGGGAGTGTAAGTTCACTCATTAACAAATGCGTGCTGTCAACTATATTCTCTACCGGGTACATCATATTAAACTGTGGTTTTGGGATTCCATCGTCGATCTCGATCACGTATGCATGGTTCGCATTAAGCAACTTTATCGACAGGTATATAAAGCATAGTCGATCCTTCGATATTATAGCCAACTTAAGTGTTAGCAAAATAAATTCGAATCGCCTGCCATAACTCCGCCAGAAAGAGGTTGTACACAGCAAACAAACACTGAGAATCACTATAGCTGTTTGGTCCTTTGGGACTCTTCAGGAGTGAGAGAACTGAGTGTAAGTTCACTATTGTACAAATGCGTGCTGTCAACTATATTCCCTACTGGTGGGTACATCATATTCAAACTGTTTTGCGACATCTAGTACGACTCGTGTTACGATCACGTACGCAATGGTTCGCATTAAGCAACTTTGCGAATTTACAGCAGGCGATTCGATTTTTGCTAACGCTTGTTATTATAATTATCGAAGGATCGACTTATGTAACCGTTTATTACTTGTTGGACAAAGTTGCTTAATGCGAACCATTGGTGTACATAATCGCTAACACGAGTCGATACTCAGATGTCGCAAAACCTACAGTTTTAACCATAAACGTTACTCAAGTTGCATGGGGATTAATTATCAGTATACATTTTATGAAATAAAGGCGTGCAAAAGTATAGATCAAATTATTTGATAACCCTCTAAAGCATGCCAATTGATAATCCAAATTTGTCGAAATAATATGTGCTGATTCGTACTGATAAACAATTAATACATGTCGATTTTCAAATTAATATCTCTAATCTAAGTGAAGATATTTTAAAAAATATATTTAACACATTCACTCCATCACCCTGTAGAATATTAATGGAAAGGTTTAGCGAAAATGTTATTTATTTTTCTTAATTTCGTCAACATTCATACAATCTTCAATTTACGGTACTTATTTGAAACACCCTGTATGTTTTTAAAATATAAATTGGTACAGTTGATATTAAAGAAAAGCCCTATAAAACAGTGTGGACAGCTTGATACGCATGATACACTACGTCCAAGATAAGGAGCGCCACTATGGGTATCTTCGAAATGGTAGCAGATACAGACTTGGTTAAATGGGACAATAGTTGCACCAAAGGCCCAAAAGAAATTGGCTGATCAGATATTTTTAAAATTTAATTGTTTTTGAGATATTTTGATTGATTTTTAAACTGCTTTACATTCCTATTATCAAAGTAGTTAGATTTACAAATAAATTTTTACATAACTTAATGTATGATGATTCTATAAAATAAGTTTATATCTAGAGTATTAGGGCAATTTTAAAGTTGACTTAGATAATTAGTAATTAACTTTCAACGGACCTCGAACGATATCACCTGTAGAAGGGTTGCCATGGAAAATAATTCTGCATTTCGTATGTTTAGCTTTTTTAATCAGTTTATTAGTTCATTCTTCTCGTATTACACCCTGGTTAGATTCCTCATTCACGCACTCAAACAGTTGGAAATACGTCAATTTTAGGTCTTTAACGACCCATTAAAAACCAAGTAAACCATAACTAATTAATAAAATTCTTGTGGACCATACTGTTAAATGTATGTTGTTTTATTTAAAAACGACTCTTTATTACCTTCATAAATATCAAATAACTAAATATTTTTGACATTTCAATGCGAGATTATTTGACTCGTGGTTTGAGTTAGCAAATGTAAAGGTCAAGGAATTGTTTTATTTTCGTCGTATTGTTCTTAACTATTCTTTATTTGTTTATGCACTTATACTTAGTCTAAAAAGCTTAGAGTATTTTAATTTTTGATTTTATGAAAGAATGAGAATATAAGCTGGATTGTTGTTGAATCGGATAATCTTAATCTTCAACAATAGCGTGGTATTTGTAAGTTTTCGTGGAATTACATCAAGGGTTATGAGTGATAAATTATATTTATAGTCATATTAAAATTTAAATTTTTAAAAGTTAAAAAATAGACTATTTACATTTTCAGATACTCATAATAATAAATTAATAATGATATCCATATAAGTTCATAAGAAATACTATATCATATCATATATCATTAGAATTCGAAATTTAGGAAATAAAATTAAACTTAATCTTTTCACAGGTGGTTCAATACTTATTAGGGACAATCGTTTTTTAATAGATGGCGTTAAAATAGACAAAACATTTTATTATTTAAAGAGGCACCTTAAGCCTCCTATTTGGTAGTAATACTAAAAGTTACAATTGGAAGCGATTTTTCGGCAAATATCCATCTACACTAAAATAGACATTGTTCATTTGCTCTCTCGGAAATTGAAGTCTGTTGATGTTTTTATTTTAAATAAGTCGTAAAAGGGTTTGGCAACTTGAGGGGCGTATCGTTAAAGTTTAATTGGTTAATTGTATAAATTGTTACTTAAATGATGCTAAATTATATACTCTACGACATGTCGTTCATAGTTCTTCATAACCTCTTTGTGTCCAATTTCTAAAAATGTTTGAAAAATTTGATTTTTGTGTAAAAATGCTTGTAATGGTACTTATGTTCTATAAAATTTTTCATAATTATTGATTGTTTTCAAAGAGAATGGGGTTTGTATCATATTTGATATAATGGGTATTGAACATAACAAACAAGATTTCGGATCATTAGTAATATCAGCGTTTATTGTAAATTTATGTAAGGCATTTGTAATATCCACTAGTGGCCATAATTATATAAGATTCATAATTCATCATAAACTTTTCAAAGGTAATTTTATCCTTTCTATTTTTACAGATTGTGGTGTTACCGTAGTCGACATGGTACAGCAACAATTGGCGATTTATATGAAAAATGCAGAAGTTAAATAAAATAATTGTACGAAAATGTCAATATTATTTTTGCAATTTTCTTTTGATTTTTAATGTTTTTTGCCGTTAATATTTTGATTGTGTATTTATAAATTTATTTCATGTTCTGGTAGGATAGTAGGCCCTGGCTATCGAAATCTAACCCTTCGCAGTAAGATGCAATCGTCCTTGAGCTCGGCAAGGACGTACCCAAGGATCCAACTTGCCGGTCAGTTCAATGTCAGTCGAATCATGATCACAAGGTTTTTTCTCCATCACAAGAGAGGAATGACACCTGAGGCACTACTGGAGCTGGTAGACCTCGAATCACCGACCGAGTTCTATCGAAGACTTCAAGTGAGTGTCACGTGTAAATCCAAGACCGACAGCCGCGGATGTCCTTTCACTTTCAAAGTCACCTGGAGATCCCAATGTGTCCTCACGCACTATCCGACGTCGTCTCCTGGTAGGAGGACTCCCTGCACGTCGTCCGACCAAGAAATCCTTCATCATGATACAAACAGAAGAGCTAGAGTCAAGTGGGCACGAGCTCATCTTAACTGGGGACGCGCTGAGTGGCGCATAACTCTGGTCGGATGAAAGCAAATTAATCCTCTGGTTCTGACGGAACCGGCACGCATGCCGCCCTATTGCGCCTAGATTCCATCCGAAGTACCAGTTACCTACAGTGAAACATGGGGAGGAAATGTCATGCTTTGGGGCTACTTCTGGGCTGGCGGGAGGCCCTCTCTTCGTCGAGTTGACGGAGAGATGGACTGATTCTTCAATATGCAGATATCTTGAAAAGACCATGAGACCATATGCACTCAAGAACATTAGGGTCATTCATCTATCAGCAAGACAACGACCTGAAACACTCATCGTTGAAATTTTGTGCAACCGAGTAGTAATTTATGTGCAACGTTGGTAATAATTACTAGCTGTGGTTGTCATATCAAAGAATTGTAGCATCTAACCTCAATGCGTGTCATGCTTTATACTCTTGCTTTATGATTTTCTCTTGATTCTGTGCTACATAATGATTATACATTCAGATTAATCCACCATTAAAATCAATACAAATTACGGCTTTCTAATTACACAAAATAGTTTTTTACATATAAAATAAATCAACAAGGTGAATACTAAATTTTGAACTTGACCTCTTAATAGTAGATTATACTTCAGGAGTTAAAACAATAATATAATTGTTGAGCTAAAAGTTTGCTGGCGAGGTGTTAGCGAGACAGCAAATTAAGCGAAACAATTATATTTTTAACTCCAAGTGAAATACTTATATTATTTTTCTCTTCAAGCGTTTATTGCTAGTTTTCATGTGTTATTTTCAAATTTCGAGACTTCCTGAGTCTTATAGTGACTTTTTATTCTCGACGAATCAAGTTGGTACTTTACTGTTAAATTCATAATATGGCATAACTTAATAACTTAATGAACAATAAAATAAGTTATCGAACAATAAAAATTAACATATATAGTTTACAATAACCTAGTCATGGTTTATAAAAATTGTTGTATATTTTGGGCACGACAGCAGCATCACTTGCAGAAATAGAAATAGGTGGTACTTTTTGATTAGAGTATAATTTCGTTAATAATTACCGTCCCAGTTCCTTCCAACATCAATTCTTTTTTGAATTCAATTCACACTTTGATCGGCTTGCTGCAGTTGAAGAGGTAGCAACGGGCTGATACTATTTGACAGTACTTGCGCCACTTCACTTTTTCTTTAAAGAAGTTTGATATCCTCTGCAATTGCCGATGACTTCCAATCCCCATGCTTTTTAATCGTAAGTAAATCGCCTCCTTGATTTGCAAGATGCGATGCAGAAGAGTGGCGAAAGCAGGCCAGCATATGTTTCATAATTAGATAGCGTCAAAAATTTTGTTATGTTTTTTGGGTACTTCAATTTAATCTTATTAATACCTATTGGTGATATACAGCACAATATATAGACCTCACGGTAAGTTAAAAAAATCTGTCGTGTGAAGTATGGGATATTCATTAGAATATATTTTAAGGAGGTTAATCCAAGAATCTTCCGTAATGTATAAATAGACGATGAACAGGACCTGAATTACATCAGATTGAGCTGCACGTTCTTCATCGCCTATATGAGTCAGCTCATCCTGCCTACAAGTTCAATACCTATGATTAATATAACCTAAATAGTGTAATTTTAAATTTGTAACTTAAAATATAACGTAGGGATACTCTCATTTCCAAGAAAGTATAATCGTCAGCCTCGTTAAGAAATTTTAATGATATCATCGTACTGTAAAAATACTTGATTTTTTATTGATAATTTTGAATTTCTTTCAAAAGGCACTACTTAAATGTTTAGAAATGTCAATATTTTTATTAATCGGGAGACATGATCGGTTAGATGGAGTAACTGACCAGCATTGTCGACGACTTTTGTTTTACTCATTATTTCGAAGTAGGCTAGATTTCAATTACATGTAGGAAAGTGCTCGTCACTGATACCAACTGAAATATGTATATACAAAATCGTTGCTACATGTTACAATTTTATTAGTAAATACAAGTATATTAAAGTATAAGTTGCAGAAGGCAGCTATCAAGCACGAATTTGAAATTTCGAAACGAGCCGAATACTTTACACCGTGTTATCATCAAAAAATAAAATTTCACATCTTATGGAATTTTGGTTGGTAATTTTCTTGTCGTCACTTCTTTAGGGCGGCTATGAAACAAATTTAATTTGAAAGCGTCACTTTTTTTATATTTTCGTTGATACGTGCTGACGCAATTTCAAAATGCTACAAAACATTTGCTACCTGACAAGTCCAAATACCAGTATGAAATATAACCTAATTAGAATATAAGCAATTGTCACTTTCACATTTTAATGTTACTAAGTTCAAAACTTCTTAATTTGTCAACAAAGCAAACTGTAATTTATTTTTATTTGCAGTTTTATAAACAATTTAAACTCAGCAAATATGCTATTAGTAGTTGGTTGAATTAAGTAAACAATGTTTTTTAATTTGAATATAAACACCAAAAACTGCACCCAAAACTTTATCGGTATCGCTGATGATGATAGCTTAGCTATTGAAACAATGTGTCTGAGTAAAAGTTTTTGTGCAGTTTTTTGGTGTTTTCTGTTGTCAAATACACGCTGCAGTTAGTGTCTCTTTTCCTTTGATATCAAGTGACATTTTTCCGTAACAGTAACATTTTTCGCTACTATTTTCAGATTGTTTTTACATTAGTTTCGAAAATGCACCTAGGGTAACATCACTCACAATCGATTAGAATTTCTCTGAATTAAAATTGATTTAATCTTTAATTTTTTTTTCAAAAATAGAACAATATTGAATATTACACCAAAGACCATATACTTTTGCTACACGTAACCAAACATGATTTTTGTTTTGGTGTTTCGTCACTAGTAACATAAATAACTACCTAAATAATATCATAACATAATTAGGATTCTAGCCTACATTCCTCGTGGAAGTGCCCATTTATACTCTCTGGGAGAAGACACTTTTGTAAAATTGTTCCTGTTTTGGCTACATCTCGTTGTTCCAGAGTATTACCATAAATATTCTTTTCCACATAAAATCATTATCGTAATAGGGTACAAAGGTCACAAATAACTTCTACCAATTATATTCAGTTGAATTGAATTTGGTAAAATAAATGTGATTTATTCTGAAAATCTGAAACTGAAAATGCATTAGAGTTCCTTAAAAATTTATGTTCCTACCAACTTCCCTTTCAAAATATATATTAGTAAGGTCAGCCAATACCACTCATCTCTTGGGACAAAGAATGTAGGCAGGACTTCTGCAAAGGAAAGGGTTGTACCCAGAAGGTGTGTTTAATATTGTATTTTTGATTAATTCCTCTAACTCCTAAATGCATATTAATAAAAAATCAAACTTCATTTCATAATTTTGTTTAGACTAGTGTGCATAAGGGTGTACCCTACGACTCATTATCCGTATAATTCTAAAATGTTAATTATTGTTTGGTTTTATTATATGAAAATACTCATATTACCTAACATATTCTTGAGAATGTGTTGTTTGATCATATGCAAAAACACCAAGTCTGTTGTAGATCTGGTTTTGAATGAAGCGAAACAAAGTTTATGATATTTTATTATTAAAAGTTAAATAATCAGTCTGTAGGTTTTGCGTCACTAGTGTCGACTCGTGTTAGCGATCACGTACGCAATGGTTCGCATTACAACTTTGTCGACAGGTATGTAAAGCAGTTACATAAGTCGATCCTTCTGATAATTGTAGCACATAAGCGTTAGCAAAAATAAAAATCTCGAATCGCCTGCCAAATTAAGAGGTTGTACAATAGCAACAAACACTGAGAATCACTCGACAGCTGTTTCGTCCTTTGGGACTCTTCAGGAGTGAGAGAACTCGAGTGTAAGTTCACTATTGTACAAATGCGCTGTCAACTATATTCCCTACTGGAGTGGCAACATCATATTCAAACTGTTTTATGGTCTAGTGTCGACTCGTGTTAGCGATCACGTACGCAATGGTTCGCATTGGCAACTCTTGCGAATTTACAGCAGTATGATTCGAGATTTTTTTGCTACGGCTTATGTTGGCTATAATTATCGAAGGATCGACTTATGTAACTGCTTTACATACTTGTTGACAGTTGCTTAATGCGAACCATTGCGTACATAATCGTTAACAATGAGTCGACACTAGATGTCGCAAAACCCACAGTTTTAACCATAAACGTTACTCAGTTACCGTATGGGGATTTCACCTCATCAGCATACATTTTTATGAAACAAAGGGCGTGCAAAGTATAGTAGATCAAAAATTATTTGATAACCCTCTGTGCTACGCCAATTGATAACCAAATTGTCGAAATAATATGTAAAAGATTCGTACTGATAAACAATTAATACATGTTTATTTTCAAATTAATATTCTAATCTAAGTGAAGATATTTTAAAAAAATATATATTTAACATATTCACCCATCACCCTGTAGAATATTAACGGAAAGGTTTAGCGAAAAATGTTATTTAGCTTTTCTTTAATTTCTCGTCAACATCTATACAATCTTCAATTTATTGTACTTTATTCTGAAACACTCTGTATGTTTTTAAAATATAAATTGGTACAGTTGATATTAAAGAAAAAGCCCTATAAAACAGTGGACAGCTTGATACGCATGATACAATTACGTCCAAGATAAGGAGCGCCACTATGGGTATCTTCGAAATGGTAGCAGACAGACTTGGTTAAATGGGACAATAGTTGCACCTCAAAGGCCCAAAGAAATTACGATCAGATATTTTTAAAATTTAATTCGTTTTTGAGATATTTTACTGATTTTAAACTGCTTTACATTCCTAATATCAAAGTAGTTAGATTTACAAATAAATTTTTACATAACTTAATGTATGATGATTCTATAAAATAAGTTTATATCTAGTATTAGGGGCACTTAAAGTTGACTTAGATAACTAGTAATTAATCTCAAACGACCTCGAAACGATATCACCTGTAAGGGTTGCCATGGAAAAAATAATTCATTTCGTATGTTTAGCTTTTAATCAGTTTATTAAGTCTATCTTCCTCGTATTACACCCTGGTTAGATTCTCATTCACGCACTCAAACAGTTGGAAACAAATACGTCAATTTAGGGTTCTTTAAATCTAATCTATTAAAAACCATAAACCATACCAATTAATAAAATTCTTTGGTGGACCATACTGTTAAATGGTATGCTTGTTTTATTTAAAAACGACTTTATTACCTTTCATAAATATCAAATAACTAAATATTTTGACATCAATGCGAGATTATTTGACTCGTGGTTTGAGTTAAAACAAATGTAGCGTTTTCAAGGAATTGTTTTATTTTCTGCCGTATTGTTCTTTAACTATTCTTTATTTGTTTATGCACTTATACTTAGTCTAAAAGCTTAGAGTATTTTACCATTTTATGAAAGAATGAGAATATAAGCTGGATTGTTGTTGAATCGGATAATCTTAATCTTCTAACAATAATAGGTATTTGTAAGTTTTTGTGGAATTACATCAAGGTTATGAGTGATAAATTATATTTACAGTCATATTAAAATTTAAATTTTAAAAGTTAAAAATAGACTATTTTACATTTTCCTAGATACCTATAATAATAAATTAATAATGATATCCATAAGTCTTTTGCAAGAAATATATATCATATCATATATCATTAGAATTGGAATTTAGAAATAAAATTAGAACTTAATCTTTTCACAGGTGGTTCAATACTTAATAGGACAATCGTTTTTAATAGATGGCGTTAAAATAGACAAACATTTTATTATTTAAAGAGGACCTTAAGCCCATTTTGGTAGTAATACTAAAAGCCACAATCTGGGAAGAAGCGATTTTTCGGCAAATATCCACCTACACTAAAATAGACATTGCCCACGTTCTCTCGGAAATTGAAGTCTGTTGATGTTTTTATTTTAAATAAGTCGTAAAAGGTTTGGCAACTTGAGGTATGTATCGTTAAAGTTTAATTCGCTTAATTGTATAAATTGTTAGCTAAATGATGCTAAATTTATATACTCTACGACATGTCGTTTACAATTTTCATAACTTTGTGTCCAATTTTTCTAAAAATGTTTGAAAAATTTGATTTTGTGTAAAAATGCTTGTAATGGTACTTATGTTCCTTATAAAAATTTTCATAATTATTGATTGTTTCCAAAGAGAATGGGTTTGTATCATATTTGATATAATGGCATTGAAATATAAATAAAACAAGATTTTCGGATCATTAGTAATATCAGTTTATTGTAAATTTATGTAAGGCATTTGTAATATCCACTAGTGGCTATAATTATATAAGATTCATGCTAATTCATCATAAAACTTTTCAAAGGTAACGTATCCTTTCTATTTTTTACAGATTGTGGTGTTGGGCCGTAGTCGACATGGTACAGCAACAATTGGCGACGATATGAAAAATGCAGAAGTTAAATAAAATACTGTACGAAAAAATGTCAATATTGATTTTTGCAATTTTCTTTGATTTTTAATGTTTTTTGCCGTTAATATTTTGATTGTGTATTTATAAATTTATTTCATGTTCTGCAGGATAAGTAGGCCCTGCGGCCATCGAAATTCAACCCCTTCGCAGTAAGATGCAATCGTCCTTGAGTTTCTCGGCAAGGGACGTACCTATGATCAACTGCTGGTCAGTTCAATGTCGTCGAATCATGATCACAAGGTTTTTTCTCCATCACAAGAGAGTGAATGACACCCGAGGTACTACTGAGCTGGCAGACCTCGACCACCGACCGAGTCTTCTATCGAAACATTCTGCGAGTGTCACGTGCAAATCCAGCATCGACAGCCGCGGATAACCTTTTTCACTTTCAAAGTCACCTGAGATCCCAATGTCCTCACGCATTCATCTCGGACGTCGTCTCCCTGGTGGAGGACTCCCTGCACGTCGTCCGACCAAGAAATCCTTCATCAGCGATAAACAGAAGAGCTTGTAGCCGCGGGGCACGAGCTCATCTAACTGGGACGCGCTGAGCGGCGCATAACCTCTGGTCGGATGAAAGCAAATTAACCTTCGGTTCTGACGGAATCAAGTACGTACGGCTGCCCTATTGGTACTAGATTCCATCCGAAGTACCAGTTAACACAGTGAAACATGGGGAGGAAATGTCATGCTTTGGGGCTGTTTCTGGGTTGGCGGAATAGGTCCCTCTGTCGAGTTGGACGGAGAGATGGACCGATTTCAATATGCAGATATCTTGAAAAGACCGCGAGACCATATGCACTAAGAACATTGGTAGGTCATTCATCTATCAGCAAGACAACGACCCGAAACACTCATCGTTGAAATTTTTGTGCAAACTGAAAGTAGTAATTTTTATGTGCAACGTTGGTAATAATTACTAGCTGTGGTTGCTATATCAAAAGAATTGTAGTATCTAACCTCAATGCGTGTCATGCTTTATACTCTTTTGCTTTATGATTTTCTTTTGATTCTGTGCTACATACGATTATACATTCAGATTAATCCACCATTAAAATCAATACAAATTACGGTATTTTCTAATTACACAAAATAGTTTTTACACATAAAATAAATCAAACACAAAAAGGTGAATACCAAATTTGAACTTGACCTCTAATAGTAGATTGTTTTACTAGGAGTTAAACAATATGTAATTGTTGAGCTTAAAAGCTTGCTGGCGAGGTGTTAGCCGAGACAGCAAATTAAGCGAACAATTATATTTTTTAACCCAAGTGAAATATATTATTTTTCTTCAAGCGTTTATTGTTAGTTTTCATGTGTTATTTTCAAATTTTCGAGATTCTTTGAGTCTTATAGTGACTTTTATTCGACGAATCAAGTTGGTACTTTACTGTTAAATTCATAATATGGCATAACTTATCAACTTAATGAACAATAAAATAAGTTAATGAACAATAAAAAATTAACATATATAGTTTACAATAACCTAGTCATGGTTTATAGTGCAATTGTTGTATATTTTAAGTAACGACAGCAGCATCACTTGCAGAAATAGAAATAGGTGGCACTTTTGATTAGAGAGCATACTGTTAATAATTACTGTCCCAGTTCCTTGAACAGATCATCGACTGGCTTGCTGCAGTTGAAGAGGAAGCAACGGCTGATACTGGTTGACAGTACTGCGCCACTTCACTTTTTTTCTTTAAAGAAGCTTGACATATCCTCTGTAATTGCCGATGACTTCCAATCCCTCTATGCTTTTTAATCGTAAGTAACCGCCTCCTTGATTTGCAAGATGCGATGCAGAAGAGGGCAAAAGCAGTGGCCAGTATATGTTTCATAATTAGATAGCGTCAAAAATTTCATATGTTTTTAGGTACTTCACCAATCTTATTAATACCTATTGGTGATACAGTACATAGACCTCTACGGTGTTAAAAAATCTGTCGTGTGAAGTATGGGATGGTCTTTAATAGAATATATTTTTAAGGAGGTTAATCCAAGAATCTCCGTAATGACAAATAGACGAGATGAACAGACCTGAATTACACGATTTGAGTTGCACGTTCTTCATCGTCATGAGTCAGCTCATCCCGCTACAAGTTCCACAAATACCCTATGATTAATATAACCTAAATAAAGGTAAATTTTAAATTTGTAACTTAAAATATAACGTAGGACATTACCTTCATTCTGCAAGAAAGTATAATCGTCAGCCTCTGTTAAGAAATTTAATGATATCATCGTACTGTAAAATACTTGATTTTTTTATTGATAATTTGGAATTTCTTTTCAAAAAGGCAATACTTTAAATGTTTAGAATGTCAATATTTTTATTAACGGGAGACATGATCGAGCATGGAGCAACTTGACCACATTGTCGACGTTCCCCTTTGTTTTACCTATTATTTCGAAGTAGGCTAGATTTCAAATTACATAGTAGGAAAGTGCTCGTCACTGATACCAACTGAAATATGTATATACAAAAATCGCTGCTACATGTTACAATTTTATTAGTAAATAATAGTATTAAAGCATAAGTTGCAGAAGGCAGCTATCAAGCACGAATTTGAAATTTCGAAACGAGCCGCGAATACTTTACACCGTGTTATCAATAAAAATAAAAATTTCACATCTATGGAATTTTGGTTGGTGCAATTTTTCTGTCGTCACTTTAGGCGGCTATGAAACAAATTCTAATTTGAAAGCGTCACTTTTTTTATATTTCGTTGATACGTGCCGACGCACTCAAAAATGTTACAAAACATTTGCTACCTGACAAGTCCAAATACCAGTATGAAATATAACCCATCTAGGGAATATAAGCAATTGTCACTTCACATTTGTAATGTTACCAAGTTCAAAACTTCTTAATTCTGTCAATAAAGCAAACTGTAATTTATTTTTATTTGCAAGTTTTATAAACAATTTAAAACTCAGCAAATATGCTATTAGTAGTTGGTTGGAATTAAGTAAACAATGTTTTTTTAATTTAGACAGTGATAACAGAAAAACACCAAAAACTGCACCAAAAACTTATCGTATCGCTGATGATGATAGCTTAGCTATTGAAACACGTGTCTGAGCAAAGTGGTGCAGTTTTTTGCGTTTTTCTGTTGTCAAATACACGCTGCAGTTAGTGTTCTTTCCTTTGATATCAAGTGACATTTTCCGTAACAGTAACATTTTCGCTATTTAGATTGTTTTACATTGTTTCGAAAAATGGTAACCTAGGGTAACATCACTCACAATCGATTAGAATTTGAATTCAAAATTGATTTAATTCCTTTTAATTTTTTCAAAATAGAACAATATTGAATATTACACCAAAGACTATATACTTTGGTTACACGTAATCAAACATGATTTTTGTTTTTGCGTTTCGTCACTAGTAACATATACAAATAACTACCTAAAATAATACTCTATAATATAATTAGGATTCTAGCCTACATTCCTCGTGGAATGCGCCCATTTATAATTTCTGGGAGAAGACACTTTTTGTAAAATTGTTCCTGTTTGGCTACATCCGTTGTTCCAGAGGTTTTCATCTATAAATATTCTTTCCACATAAAATCATTATCGCAATAGGTACAAAGGTCACAATAATCTCTACCAATTATATTCAGTTGAATCTGAATTTGTAAAAATAAATGTGATTTCTATTCTGAAAATCTGAAACCGAAAAATGTGCATTAGAGTTCTTAAAATCTATGTTCTACCAACTCCCTTTCAAAAATATATACATATTAGTAAGGTCAGCCAATACTCATCTCTGGGACAAAGAATGTAGGCAGGACTTCTGCAAAGGAAAGGGTTGTACCTGTGGAAGGTGTGTTTAAATATTGTATTTTGATTAATTCTCTAACCCTAAATGCATATTAATAAAAAATCAAACTTCATTTCATAATTTTGTTTAGACTAGTGCATAAGGTGTACCTACGACTCATATTATCCGTATAATTCTAAAATGTTAATTATTGCTTACGGTTTTATTATATGAAAATACTTATATTACCTACATATTCTTGAGAATGTGTTGCTTGATCATATGCAAAAACACCAAGTCTGTTGTAGATCTGGTTTTGAATGAAGCGAAACAAAGTTTATGATATTTTATTATTAAAAGTTAAATAATCAGTTCAGGTTTTGCGTCATCTATGTCGACTCGTGTTAGCGATCACGTACGCACGGTTCGGCATTAAGCAACTTTGTCGACAGGTGCTGTAAAGCAGCTACATAAGTCGATCCTTCGATAATTGTAGCTAACATGTTGTTGGGCAAAATAAAAATCTCGAATCGCCTGCTGTAAATTCGCAGAGGTTGTACAATAGCAACAAACACTGAGAATCACTGACAGCTGTTTCGTCCTTTGGGACCTTCAGGAGTGAGAGAACCGAGTGTAAGTTCACTCATTGTACAAATGCGTGCTGTCAACTATATTCTCTACTGGAGGGTACATCATATTCAAACTGTTTTATGACATCTAGTGTCGACTCGTGTTAAGATCACGTACGCAATGGTTCGTATTAAGCAACTTTGCGAATTTACAGCAGGCGATTCGAGATTTTTGCTAACGCTTATGTTGGCTATAATTATCGAAGGATCGACTTATGTAACTGCTTTTACATACTTGTTGACAAAGCTGCTTAATGCGAACCATTGCGTACATAATCGCTAACACGAGTCGACACTAGATGTCGCAAAACCCATGTTTAACCATAAACGTTACTCAGTTACCGTATGGGATTAATTATCAGTATATTACTTTATGAAATAAAGGGCGTGCAAAAAGTATAGATCAAAATTATTTGATAACCCCTCTGTGCTACGCCAATTGATAATCCAAATTTGTCGAAATAATATAGTTGATTCGTACTGATAAACAATTACTTACATGTCGATTTTCAAATTAATATCTCTAATCTAAGTGAAGATATTTTAAAAAATATATATTTAACACATTCACTCCATCACCCTGTAGAATATTAACGGAAAGGTTTAGCGAAAAATGTTATTTAGCTTTTCTTACTTCTCGTCAACATCTATACAATCTTCAATTTACGGTACTTTTATTCTGAAACACCCTGTATGTTTTTAAAATATAAATTGGTACAGTTGATATTAAAGAAAGCCCCATAAAACAGTGGACAGTTTGATACGCATGATACACTACGTCCAAGATATGAGCGCCACTATGGGCATTCCTGAAATGGTAGCAGATACAGACTTACAATGGGGACAATAGTTGCACCCTCAAAGGCCCAAAGAAATTACGATCAGATATTTTAAAATTTAATTCGTTTTGAGATATTTACTGATTTTTAAACTGTTTCACCCTAATATCAAAGTAGTTAGATTTATAACAACTTTTTACATAACTTAATGTATGATGATTCTATAAAATAAGTTTATATCTAGAGTATTAGGGCACTTTAAAGTTGACTTAGATAACTAGTAATTAATCTCAAATGGACTCGAAACGATATCACCTGTAGAAGGGTTGCCATGGAAAAAATAATTTGCATTTCGTATGTTTAGCTTTAATCAGTTTATTAAGTTCATTCTTCTCGTATTACACCCTGGTTGATTCCTCATTCACGCACTCAAACAGTTGGAAATACGTCAATTTAGGGTTCTTTAAATCTAATTCATTAAAAACCGGCAAACTATAACTAATTAATAAAATTTTTGCGGACCATACTGCAATTGTTGTTTTATTTAAAACGACTTTATTTTCATAAATATCAAATAACTAAATATTTTGACATTTCAATGCGAGATTATTTGACCTGTGGTTTGAGTTAAACAATGTAGCGTTTTCAAGGAATTGTTTTATTTTCTCAAGTAGCCGTATTGTTCTTTAACTATTCTTTATTTGTTTATGCAATTCTATACTCTAGTCTAAAAGCTTAGAGTATTTTACCTTTGATTTTATGAAAGAATGAGAATATAAGCTGGATTGTTGTTGAATCGATAATCTTAATCTCTAACAACAGCGGTATTTGTAAGTTTCGTGGAATTACATCAAGGGTTATGAGTGATAAATTATATTTACAGTCATATTAAAAATTTAAATTCTTTAAAAGTTAAAAATAGACTATTTACATTTTCCAGATACCTATATAATAATAAATTAATGATATCCATAAGTTCATAAGAAATACTATATATCATATCATATATCATTAGAATTGAAATTTAGAAATAAAATTAGAACTTAATCTTTCACAGGTGGTTCAATACTTTAATAGGGACAATCGTTTTAATAGATGGCGTTAAAATAGACAAACATTTTATTTAAAGAGGCACCTTGGCCCATTTCCGGTAGTAATAATAAAAGCAATTCGGGAAGCGATTTTTCGGCAAATATCCACCTACACTAAAATAGACATTGCTCACTTGTTCTCTCGGAAATTGAAGTCTGTTGGATGTTTTATTTTAAATAAGTCGTAAAAGGGTTTGGCAACTTGAGGGGCGTATCGTTAAAGTTTAATCTGCTTTAATTGTATAAATTGTTACTAAATGATGCTAATTATATACTCTACGACATGTCAGTTTACAATTTTCATAACCTTTGTGTCCAATTTCTAAAATGTTTGAAAATTTATTCTTTTGTGTAAAAATGTTTAATGGTACTTATGTTCCTATAAAATTTTTTCATAATTATTGATTGTTTCCCAAAGAGAATGGGTTTGTATTGTTTGATATAATGGCATTGAAATAAATAAAACAAGATTTCGGATCATTAGTAATATCAGTTTATTGTAAATTTATGTAAGGCATTTGTAATATCCACTAGTGGCTATAATTATATAAGATCAGCATTCATCATAAAACTTTTCAAAGGTAACGTATCCTTTCTATTTTTTTACAGATTGTGGTGTTACCGTAGTCGCCACATGGTACAGCAACAATTGGCGATTTATATGAAATGCAGAAGCAATAAAATACTGTACGAAATGTCAATATTGATTTCGGTAATTTTCTTGATTTTAATGTTTTTGCCGTTAATATTTTGATTGTGTATTTATAAATTCTATTTATGTTCTTGTAGATAAGTAGGCCCTGTGGCCATCGAATCTAACTCTTCTGCAGTAAGATGCAATCGTCCTTGAGCTCGGCAAGGACGTACCTATGACTAACTTGCCGGTCAGTTCAATGTCAGTCGAATCATGATCACAAGGTTTTTTCCACTGGAGAGGAATGACACCTGAGGCACTATTGAGCTGGCAGACCTCGAATCACCGACCGAGTCTTCTATCGAAACATTCCCAGAGTGTCACGTGCAAATCCAAGACTGACAGCCGCGGATGTCCTTTCACTTTCAAAGTCACCTGAGATCCCAATGTGTCCTCACGCACTATCTCGACGTCGTCTCCGGTAGAGGGACTCCTGCACGTCGTCCGACCAAGAAAACTTCATCAGCGATAAACAGAAGAGCCAGAGCCCGCGGGGCACGAGTCATCTTTAACTGGGGACGCGCTGAGTGGCGCATAATCCTCTGGTCGGATGAAAGCAAATTCAATCCCTTCGGTTCTGACGGAATCAAGTACGTACGTCTCATTGGTACTAGATTCCATCCGAAGTGCACCAGTTACCCACAGTGAAACATGGGGGAGGAAATGTCATGCTTTGGGGCTGTTTCTGGTTGGCGGAATAGGCCCTTCGTCGAGTTGACGGAGAGATGGACCGATTTCAATATGCAGATATCTTGAAAAGACCATGAGACCATATGCACTCAAGAACATTGCAGTGTCATTCATCTATCAGCAAGACAACGACCCGAAATTCATCGTTGAAATTTTGTGCAACCGAAAGTAGTAATTTTTAGCGCAACGTTGGTAATAATTACTAGCTGTGGTTGTCATATCAAAGAATTGTAGCATCTAACTTCATCAAAAAGCCGCGCTTATACTCTTTGCTTTATGATTTCTTTGATTCTGTGCTACATACGATTATATTCAGATTAATCCACCATTAAAATCAATACAAATTACGGTATTTTCTAATTAATAAAATAGTTTACACATAAAATAAATCAAACACAAAAGGTGAATAAATTAAATTTGAACTTGACCTCATAGATTGTTTATCAGGAGTTAAACAATATAAATTGTTGAGCTTAAAAGTTTGTTGGCGAGGTGTTAGTTGATAAATTAAGCGAAACAATTATATTTTTTAACTCCGCGAAATATATTATTTTTTCTTCAAGCGTTTATTGCTAGTTTTCATGTGTTATTTAAATCTTGAGATTCTGAGTCTTTATAGTGACTTTTGACTTTCGACGAATCAAGTTGGTACTTACTGTTAAATTCATAATATGGTATAACTTAATAACTTAATGAACAATAAAATAAGTTAATGAACAACAAAAATTAACATATATATTTACACAACTCTTAGTCATGGTTTATAGTGCAATTGTTGTATATTTTAAGTAATGAAAGGCATCACTTTGCAGAAATAGAAATAGGTGGTACTTTTTGATTAGAGAGCATAATTTCTGTTAATAATTACCGTCCCAGTTCCTTCAACATCAATTCTTTTTGAATTGGGATCGACACTTTTGATCGGTTTGTTGCAGTTGAAGATGTTAACGGGCTGATACTGGCTTGACAGTACTTGCGCCACTACTTTTTTTCTTTAAAGAAGCTTCACATATCCCCCTGCAATTGCCGATGACTTCAACTCCCCATGCTTGAACAAGTAACTGCCTCCTTGATTTGGCAAGATGATGAAGAGTGGCGAAAGCAGGCCAGTATATGTTTCATAATTAGATAGCGTCAAAAATTTTGCTATGTTTTAGGTATTTCACCAATCTTATTAATACTCATTGCGATACAGCACATAGACCTCTACGGTAAGTTAAAAAAAATCTGTCGTGAAGTATGGGATGGTCTTAATAGAATATATTTTTACAGGTTAATCCAGCATCTTCCGTAATGACAACAGATTGAGATGAACAGTGACCTGAATTACATCAGATCTGAGCTGCACGTTCTTCATCGTCATAAGAGTCAGCTCATCCTGCCTACAAGTTCCAATAATACCCCATGATTAATATAACCTAAATAAAGGTAAATTTTAAATTTTGTAACTTAAAAATATAACGCAGGACATTACCTTCATTTCCAAGAAAGTATAATCGTCAGCCTCGTTAAGAAATTTAATGATATCATCGTACTGTAAAATACTTGATTTTTTTTATTGATACTTCAAATTCTTTTTTCAAAAAGGCAATTACTTTTAAATGTTTAGAAATGTCAATACTTTTATTAATCGGAGACATGATCGGAGCATGGAGCACTTGACCATTGTCGACGACTTCTTTGTTTTACTCATTATTTCGAAGTAGGCTAGATTTCAAATTACATAGTAGGAAAGTGCTCGTCACTGATACCAACTGAAATATGTATATACAAAAATCGCTGTTACATGTTACAATTTTTATTAGTAAATAATAGTATATTAAAAGTATAAGTTGCAGAAGGCAAGCTATCACAATGAATTTGAAATTTCGAAACGAGCCGCGAATACTTTACACCGTGTTATCACTAAAAATAAAATTTACATCTATGGAATTTGGTTGGTGCAATTTTTCTGTCGTCACTTTAGGCGGCTATGAAACAAAATTTAATTTGAAAGCGTCACTTTTTTATATTTTCGTTGATACGTGCTGACGCACCTCAAAAATGCTACAAAACATTTGCTACCCGACAAGTCCAAATACCAGCATGAAATATAACCTAATTAGAATATAAGCAATTGTCACTTCACATTTTATCGTTACCAAGTTCAAAAACTTCTTAATTTCAGTCGGTCAAAGCAAACTGTAATTTATTTTTATTTGCAGTTTTGCAACAATTTAAAACTCAGCAAATATGCTATTAGTAGTTGGTTGAATTGGTAAACAATGTTTTTTTTAATTTGAATATATTGTGATTAACAGAATACCAAAAACTGCACCAAAAACTTTATCGGTATCGTTGATGATGATATTTAGCTATTGAAACACGTGTCTGAGTAAAGTTTTGGTGCAGTTTTTTGGTGTTTTTCTGTTGTCAACACACGCTGCAGTTAGTGTTCCTTTCTTGATATCGCGACATTTTTCCGTAACAGTAATATTTTTCAGTTACTATTTTCAGATTGTTTTTACATTAGTTTCGAAAATGGTAACCTAGGTAACACTACTCACAATCGATTAGAATTTGAATTCAAAATTGATTTAATTCTCTTTAATTTTTTTCAAAAATAGAACAATATTGAATATTACACCAAAGACTTATATACTTTTGGTTACACGTAACCAAACATGATTTTTGTTTTGCGTTTCGTCACCAGTAACATAAATAACTACCTAAAATAATACTTCTATAATATAATTAGATTCAGCCTACATTCCTCGTGGAATGCGCCCATTTATACTCTGGGGAGAGACACTTTGTAAAATTGTTCCTGTTTGGCTACATCTCGTTGTTCCAGAGGTTTTCATCTATAAATATTCTTTCCACATAAAAAATCATTATCGCAATAGGTACAAAGGTCACAATAACTTCTACCAATTATATTCAGTTGAATCTGAATTTGTAAAAATAAATGTGGATTTCTTATTCTGCACCTGAAACTGAAAAAATGTGCATTAGAGTTCCTTAAAAATTTATGTCTACTAACTTCCTTTCAAAAATATATACATATTAGTAAGGTCACAATACCACTCATCTCTTTGGGACAAAGAATGTAGGCAGGACTTGCAAAGGAAAGGGGTTGTACCTGTGGAAGGTGTGTTTAAATATTATTTTTTGATTACCCTCTCTAACTCCTAAATGCATATTAATAAAAAATCAAACTTCATTTCATAATTTTGTTTAGACTAGTGTATGTGTACCTACGACTCATTATCCGTATAATTCTAAAATGTTAATTATTGTTTACGGTTTTATTATATGAAAAAATATCATATTACCTACATATTCTTGAGAATGTGTTGCTTGATCATATGCAAACACCAAGTCTGGTTGTAGATCTTGGTTTTGAATGTGAAGCGAAACAAAGTTTATGATATTTTATTATTAAAAGTTAAATAACTGGGGTCTGTGGTTTTAGGTCATCTAGTATCGACCGTGTTAGCGATCACGTACGCAATGGTTCGCATTAAGCAACTTTGTCGACAGGTATGTAAAAGAGTTACATAAGTCGATCCTTCGATAATTGTAGCTAACATAAGCGTTAGCAAAATAAAATCTCGAATCGCCTGCTGTAGCTCAGAAGAGGTTGTACTAATAGCAACAAACACTGAGGAACTACTCGACAGCTGTTTCGTCCTTTGGGACCTCTTCAGAGTGAGAGAACTCGAGTGTAAGTTGACTATTGTAATAAATTCGTGCTGTCAACTATATCTCTACTAGAGGGTACATCATATATTCAAACTGTAGGTTTTGTGGCGATCTGAAAGTTTCGACTCAGGCATCACGTACGTAATGTTCGCCTAAGCAACTTTTGTCGACAGGTATGCAAAGAAGTTACATAAGTCGATCCGATAATTATAGCCAACAAAAAACGTTAGCAAAAAAATCCTCGAATCGCCTGCTGTAAATTGCAGAGGTTGCATAACAGCAACAAACACTGAGAATCCTCGACAGCTGTTCCGTCCTTTCGACTCTTCACGAGTGAGAGAACTCGAGTAAAAGTTCACTATTGTACTAATGCGTGCTGTCAACTATAGCCCCTACTAGAGGGTATATCATATTCAACTGGTTTTATGACACTAAATGACTGGTGTTAGCGATCACGTACGTATTGGCTATAATTATGTAACTGCTTTACATACTTGTCGAGACAAAGTTGCTTAATAATCAAACTGATCAAATTGATACTTTTATTCTTACAAAATATGTACTTCTCTTGGTCTAGACTACTTATAACTCATTTATTATCTTATTTTAAAAAACATTTTTTTGTTGATATACATCCTTAAAGAAGGCCTTGAGAATCTGAGAACGCCCTACATTTTGATATAGAAAGGAGACAAATAAAACTGTATTAATCACATTTCTTTTTTTAATTTTTATTTTATTATTCCACATCCACAAAAATTTTAACACCCATTTTTTTTTCCAAATTATAAAAAAATTCTGTCCTATGGCCGGACGGGCCCTGTCTGTCCGTATGTAAACAAGAAGGAAAAGGAAAACCGCTGCTCAGATTTCATAGCAAAACTTTTGCACATTGGTCTTATTTATAATATCGCAGATCTGATTAGATTTTGGATATAATCTATTTGAATCAAAAGGGTATAGATTTTCGAAATCTGGAATATTAACAAAAATATTCATTTACAATGTTTTTTTTTTTCAAATAAAGTTGTTTGTAATATAATTATACATAACTTTTGTTTAACCTACATAGATATTTTTTAAATCTTGTAATATTAACAAAATATTCAAATTTTTTTTTTTTCTATATAAACAGTATCTCCAATTAATATTAATTATACAAAAAAGCAGAAAGAAAAGTCTTGATATTTTAGTGTCTATAATTTCTATTTGTTGGAACAATTTTTTCTAAAAGCAATTTTCATTTTTTCTTTCATTTTCAACTTGGCAAGAAAAGAGGCCCCTGTTTTTGTCCAGAGGTAGGAATGGTAGTAATCAGGTAGTGTTCCTATTAACGGCTTACCAGTTAGATACATTTAACAATCGTTGGCCGTTACTATTTATAATGACTTTATAATTGCTTCGCAGTGCAATTTTTTTCCACTTTTTTCTATCAAAATTATTAAGTTGAGAATTGCGGCAAGTTGTTAGATGTTTATTTTATTCTCAAGCAAATGATAATGCCGCACACTTCCTATACTCTTATTAATGTTTCTTATATCAATATGATGGTGAAGTTCTTCAGAAAACGCTTGTTTTTCATTTCCAGTATCATACGTTTTTGCTTTAAACAAAATGATTTTTTAAAGCAACGGAGATTTCAAAATTAAAGAAAATAAATAGGAAAGAAATTCAACATAATTCTACATGATAAATATGATAAATTTTTTCCAACAAACAACAAAAGTTCACAAACTCATACATAATATTAAACAAACATACAATGAAAATTAACAACATTATACAAAGTAATATGTACTACTATTATCAGAACAAAAGAATTCAATAGTTTTTCAAAAATTAAATAAACAAAATTTTTCTTTTAAAAATAAGTAATTGTTTATTTTAGAAACTGGCAAGTCACAAAACTGAAAATACAATTATTAAAGTTAATAATGTATAAAAACAAGCGTAACGCGGTGCAGTTCACATCGCCACAAACCAATAACGTGTAAGAATGTAAATAAAAGTGTTAAATGTGACTAGTAGTGAATGTAACTTAAATTTCTAAATATTACATAAGTAAAATCCCTCAAGCACTGAAACGATAGTTTATCTCTCTCTTAAACTAGACTAAATTAGAAATGCTCGAAAAGAGAGAAACAAATAGTTCAAATAAAAACTTATAGTTAATAGAATTTCCTACAGCATTCCTTTCTCTATAGCGCATATAAAGCTACCAACTTAACTTTAGTTCTGAATAAAGTCCCAGCCTTCTTTTGAATTTTTCAATTATGTTGGTTGCAGCAACTAAAAACGGTGTTGAATCGACCGATCGGACCGTAAATCAAAACTTTGCGTTTCAAAGACTGTCCATTAATCGACTTTTATACCGAAAAATTAATCAACCGTTTTCTATCGGTATGTCTAAAGTTATTTTGTAATTGTGCCTTTATAAATGATTGCCTCTAATAAGTTGGCAATTAAATGAACAAATTAACGATAAACGATGAACACACAATTATAACCAGATAATGATTACAAGGGAACGATGAAACAACTGACAGATGATACGTTAATTCACTATCAATTTAACGCTCACCTGATGAGCAATCATTTATAGAAGTAGATAATTTTGTGTTGTCATTTGACGGAAGGCTTTATGCAAGTGAATTGAGCAACTTTATTACATCTCAAAGTTCATTTAAATAACGAATTTGCGCATTCCCGCCACTAGTTGAATCTCATATCTCACCGTTTGGTAATGAATTAGTGCAGACGGGCAAGGAAATATTTTAAAGCGAGTTTAAAAAACGTATCCAGAACTGAGTCACCATGAAGTAACCGAAACAATATGAGATTGATGCATAAAAGAACGCAGTTAATGTTATTTCTTTTATTTATATTATAATGGTAAATTATGATTGCAGTTAATTATTTCTGAATAACATTTCGCGTGTGTTAAATGACATTGAATAAGTTAAAGAACATTTAACTGATTGAGAATATAGAAAATTTACGAGAATGCTTTTATCAATGGTAACATTCTGATAATATGGTGATAAAGCAGAAACTCACTTTAGACCTACAGGTTCACCTTGCGGGAAGAGTTAACAGTTTCCAAGCCTCAAAGCAATTGCGCCAAATGTTTCCACTGTTAATCTGTTGCTATTTTGAAACTTTTTTCTTTGCGACATACGCAGATTCTGCTGTAAATTTAGAGTGGCAAATGCCTGAACACGTTACATCCCAAGTTAGACATTATCCTCTTTGTGGGGCTTAGGGTCATCCATCTACTCTTTTTTCATGATTCCGCAAAGAGCAGGATGTTTTAATCGACAGGAATGTTTCCTGGCAGAGAGCACGAGCCAAAACCGAATTTATTTCTTGCTGTTGAGAGCAGTCCTGGAGATTTAAAACATTTAAAAATATTACTTAATTTTTACAATGCAAACATCATTTTGCCACAAAAACAGTAACTGTTGATTTGTTTTAAAACACAAAAGAATTGTTGAAACAAAACTGATGGATTGATCATCAAGCAAAAAAGTTCCATAATAATGATCTACTATTGATGAATACCAAGAAGATGAAAATCTTGCATCCATTAATAAAATGTATTACCAATAAAATGATTGAGAATCAGGACAATTTATATCAGTTTAGAATTTCAATCAATTTGTCTAACACTATTAACTTTAATCTTGTAAAACAGCCGGTTCAACCATCATCTGTTATTTTTCTAGTATCTTTGAGGGTGTAAAACTATGGAGTACACATTTATAAAAAGAGTTCCAGCCATTAAGTACCAAAATAGTATTTAAAAAATGGGTGCTACTCTTCACACCTTTTAGTTCAAGATTAATAGACCTGAGTATTTATATGGTGCAACAGAAATAAATGATACATGAAGGCTGTTCTTGTGGTGTAAACGGTATATTTGCGATGTTCGTCAACACTGATTAGCCAATAGCAAACAGCCGTGAACAGTGTACGTGATTGTAGAACCCCGGTACTGTTAAAAGTTTGAATTTTTTCTAAAAATATTAAAAAATTTAAATTTCGAAAATTTAGAATCAATTTTTTCAAAAAGAGTTCTGATGACAGTTTAAGATAGTATTCTAAGAGTTATAAATAAATGTAAGCTGAACGTGATCCAGCAAAGCAGTTTAGGTATCATTCAACTTGAAGGTTTCGATGACAATGTTGAAGAGTATTATAAGAGTTCCAAAAAAAAATTATAATATCCATAAAACGACTTTACCAACAATTTAAAGTTCTTAACTTTATAAAAGTCGGTTACGGTTGAACGTTTAGTAATAAATCTTTTTGGTTTTATTTTTATACCCATCAGGAACCCTAATAATCATTAAAAGGCACCAGAGGCGGTATTTAGAACTATTTGAGCTTGATATATAATTTTTTTCTTATATTTTGTAGAAAAGTCAAATTTAATATGTATCAGAAACTCTAGTACTAATCAAAAGAAATCATGAGCTTACTCAGAAGGTGTGAAGTTACACCTTTATTTTAGTACTTTAAGCATCGAAACTTTTCACTTTGAAAAGGAAACCATAATATCGAGAACCAAAATTTGATTACTAATTTCACATGAGACCTTTCTTAACTTCTTTTATAAATTAATGTCAGTAAAATGATAACAATCTGTTTCTATAAATTTTCCAGCATAAAAGCGACTAGTTTTAAAAAACAAGCATTTTAAAAACAGTGTGAAAAAGAAAAGTTGTAACTAGTTATTTATGATACAAGTGTATGAAGTGTTCTTCACACACGTGTCTCATACAATATTTTACGACGTCAGGCGTAATTTTTGCAAATAGAAACGCATTCGGTTTCACTTTTGTTTGTCTACGTTGCCAGGAAACATTGACAAGAATATCACACAATGAACCCCCATTTAAATTGCATGCACTTTACACACGATTTTAATTTTTTACGTACGATTTATTTTAAAACTAGTATTGCACAATTATTTAGTAATTAATGTACTGATTATAGGTTAGACGTAGATAAAAAAAAATTACTTTTGAGAAGTAGGAACTTTGTTTATTTATCTTTTCAATTATGTGTACTTTTCTATCTATACATCATGCTTTCCAAATGTATTATAAAATATTGAAAATTCGGTACATAATTGAACATTTATTAAGTAAGTGATTATTCCATTTGTTTTATTTGCTGTCTAACTATTCGCCATTCTGTATCGCAAACTCGTATTAATTACTGCATTGCATTGTATTCGCCACCATCTTCATTTACTCTTATTGTTTACAATCATATTGCAAAGTCAACTCCTGGACATCTACGGCAGATGCTTACATGCATAGTTCCAGGCTATTTCAAATGGAGTAGATTTTAGTTATTTCGTTAATGAAATTTCTGAAGTGACATTGTACTTATTCTCTTTTGGAATTAAATGTTCAAAGTCTAGTATATCTCGACCAACTTAAAATACGATACTCTCACAAATGCTTAAGGTTGCTGACATAATAGTTAACTGAAAATCCCAACCTGTCCAAATTATCACGTGCGTCAATACTCAAGAAAATTTCAAAAAAATCATTGATTTTTTTAAGTGCCCACATTATTTTTAAGAGTTTCGTTCTCGTTATAAGAAAATTGTACTGATCAGTTAGATACACCTTCAAATTGTTTTATACAATTACAAGATGTGCTCGAATAACCAAATGCTTGGCACGCCCAATTATTATCTTTTTCTCTGTAAACAGTGTGTTCAGTGTTTTGCTTACTTTCCTTCTTGTGGTAATTGAAAAGAATTAGATTGTATTAAGATTACAAAATATAATGTGAAGAATTCATGTAAGTGGTTATAAAAAGAAAAGTGAAACTCATTTAAATTTAATAGAAACTTCTAGTGTGGTTTAAATAGAACAAAATTAATTTATGAACCGAAATGTGAAATGTTTGTAATTTTGTATGTGTAGTCAATAACCTGTCATGATACAAATGACAGGTGTATGATCACTGGAGTTAAATGTACGAGGTGGTTTAGTTTGGATGGTACTATTTTGGTGGGAATTAAAAAATATATATTATAAGCTTCACATAAGCACAAAACAGAAACAATTATTGAAACGTCTTTCTGCAACAAAACTTTGAATTATTGTTGAACTTATTAAAAACATAATTAATTTGGGTTATTACTTTACATTACCTTACCAAAATAAAATAAAATAAAAAATCAGATTTTCTTTTAAAATCTGCCATTTCTGCAGTAATTGTAATTAAAATGAGTAAATTAATAAGTTTCTACAGTAACTAGTATCTTCTTTATCCGATAAACCAGTAATTACTGATGCTTGTAGTTAACTGTCCTAATCTCAGAGTCAATTATGATACCTCTATTTTTTTTCTCAAGTGGTTAACATGTTGACAGTGTTCGACATACCATATACTTAGATTTAAAAATTGCGCTTTCTCAATGTCTTCAACTTCCCATTATTATTTAGAACTCTCATAGCTATAATTGAAATTATATCGATAACGGCATAATGTCTCTTTCTATGCGCCTACAATAATAAAAAGTCTGACCTGTTTCACAAAAGGATAAACGTTTATTCTCTTTAAATTGTTAACACTTGTTAACCACATGGCGCATAATGTACATTTTATCAAATATGTATTAGCTTCAAGTTTCATAACCTAAATTAACAATTTGTTGTTAAAACGAATTTGTTTATTCCATCTACAGCGTGTCAACCCCAAAAGTCCGCACCAAATGGGAAACTTCTTTATTATGGGTTTTTCTGATAAAAGTTATTCCTTTATAAAAATTTGTGCATCCTCTCAACCAAAAATGCACCACCACAATGTTGCGAAAAACGTAATATACGAGGTGCAATTGAAAATTTAATTTTGAGTCAAGAGTAGTGCCCTTTATTTCATAAATATCAAAACATTTATTTAAAGAATATGTTCTTCATTTAAAAAAAAATCAAGACTGGAGTCATGGCTATCTAAGAGAAATTTTAATCCGTATGTTGCGGAATGGACATCATACTGAGATGTAATTTAATTTGAACGTTTAGTGCCTCAATATTATTGAAAAATAAGATATTAAGATACTGACTTATTTTGAGCAATTTTGTGTCAACAAAAATCAAAAGAACTTTGCACCAAAAAATTTTAAAGTTTTTCTAATGAATAAAAAAATTGACCATACTAGCACAATAATGGACCTCAGCACGATGAGCCGTGGCATTGGTAATTTCTAATTATTTGATGTTGGCACACTATAAAAAATTATGTTGGTGGTACCAAAATTAACTTTGTATGACAACTTACCTATGATGACAACTGATGACAGCCAAGTGACAACAGAATAAATTTTATCATAACCTAACTGTTCTTAATTTGTTGGATTATAATATTTAATTAAATTTAACATATAAGTGGTGCGTGTGTCTAATTGTAATAAATGTGCAATGTTAGTATATGTTACATTTGTTACTTTGTTTTAATGACTAGTTTCAAATATAGTAGAGGAAGAAATTGGAATGCTGTGTTTCAAACTGCACTAGTAGTTCGTCTAAAAATGTAGGTTTGAAATATTCCATAGATTTCCAAAAAGGAAATCAGATGCATTAATTTGGTTGAGCATTAGGAAAATCTAAAGAACAATTTGAATATTATTCAACAAAGAGAGCATGTGAAAGCATTTTGTAATAAACGCAATAAGAACCAAATATCCCACTCACTTTCTTAATGTAAACTACAATGGTAATAGCATTTTCTCACTCCTTTTATAACAAATATAGTTATTTATTTAACTATATTTTCTGTGCTCTATATTCTTATTGAACGACTTATTATTTCAGATGATTCAGCAGAGGAGAATGATCCCTTTAATTTAGAAATATGTCATCAGGAAGAAGTGATAACTTCAGTAGCAACTAATACATTAAGTGAAAATATTATAATACATCAAGCTTCATTTAAAGTAATCTATTGGTAACGATGTGAAGGGTATATTGAAGAACACAATTATTCATTGTCCTAAATTCAAAACGATACATTCAGTCACTGAATTTGACAATTTTAAGCTGAAGGAAACATAGAAAAATTACACAACGGCCTGTCTTAAATGTTAACGAAGTATTGCAGAATAACTATAATTTAACATTTTACTAATTTGATTCATTATCTAAATTTAAAATGTTTGTAAAAATGCTTTCTGAATATGAAGAAAATTTTGCATCAAAAATAAGGCAAATCCAAGATCTTGCCATTTTAAATAACAAATTAAGTACAGAAACCCAAATATTTATTACATTAACAAGGCTAAGATTATACTTATTAGAGCATGATTTAGCAGTACGTCGCGGAGTCCACTGGTCGACCATATCTCGCATCATTAACTACTGGTTGAACATAATGTGCGGTTATTATAGCAATTACCACATGGCCTTCTCGAAAATTATTAACAAATATATGCCTCCATCATTCAAAAAACAAATATCCATCACTAGAGTAATAATCGATGCAACTGAAGTTAAGATTCAAACATCTTCAAACTGTTTATTACAAAGTTCAAATATACTCTTCTTATAAGTGTCATAATACTCTAAAAGGTCTTGTGGGGGTCACACTGAATGGGTTTATTTCATTTGTTTCGATTTGTATCCTGGACGCATATCTGATAAAGAATTATTCTGTAAAAGTGAATTAATAAACAAACTCGGAAAGTGGAGATTCAACATGGCAGATCGAGGTTTTCCTTGATTCAAATGAATTAAAAAGTAGATGTTGATCTTAATTATTCCTCCTTTTAGGGGGCATCCCCAAATGAACCATCACGACGAGCAAACTATTAAGGATATAGAAGGCAATTTAACAAATAACTTTAAGTAATTAAATCAAAAATATTTTTTAGGCATATTGAATACATGTGAGAGAGCTATTGGGAATATTAAGACGTATAAAATCCTTCATGAGGTAATTCCAATTAGTATCAGTAATCAAATTAATGAGATCTGGACCTGTTGTTACTTTACCCAATTTTAGCAAATTGCCATTGTTGAATCGAAATTAAGATACTCAGTGGTTACCGTTATTCAATTTATTAAAAACTTACATTGAAATTAGTAGTTATTTTTGCTATAATGTTTAAAATAGAATACAGTTAATAAAGGCAAATATTCGTCAATCCATTTATCCTTTATCAAAATTAATTCTTCAATATACACATCACTACCACTGTCTACTATCAACAAGCACATTGCATGCCACCACTGCTAATCCTGGCCCTAATTGTATGTATAGTGGTTATTTTAAAGATGTTATTGTCTTATTATTTGTGTGCAAACCCTTTTGAACACATTCCAACATTGTTTTTTTCTATAAGGCCACCTTTCACAAGTGTTTTAATTTCGATTAAATAAAATTTATTATTAATGTCATCAAATACTAATCCACCAGATGGCATAGAAATGGTATTCCAGGATTTGGCGCATACACCGCAGGGGTATACGGTAACGCCAGAGTAATTGCTACATATTTCTCAATAGCGATGGCTCATTTTCTAAACCCATTTTCATGATGGCTGTTGTGATAATATTTTTGGCTATACTTGTTTAATAAATTTGTCATTTATAGCTGCTTTCGTCTCCAATTATTTGACCAAATTTTGAGGATGATATTCTTTTTTTCTTCCGTATGCCATAATTTATTTTGTGATTGCTTCCGTGTCTGTTGTTCTATATTTTTAGCTTCCGTTAGTGTTAAAGAACAATTATTTAATAGTCTTTATACATCTAAACCATTTAATCTACGATTTCAAAAAACTCCTTTATTCCACAAAGTTTCAGTGGTAATAAATTTGGATGCACATATCCTTTTCTACGACAACCTTTATTTGAAGAAACTTATTATCTTCTAAAATTTCGGAAAACATTACCAGTCCATTACTTTTAAAATCATCAGCATGTCTTCGTAATATGTTTTCATTTAATAAACATTTCTAAACTTTGCTTTTTTCATTTCGCTGGATCACTATTTCTTTTACGAATTTTTAATATTTAAAATAGTCTTCTTTAACAAAATCCACCCATTAACTCTCTTTGAATACAAATTTCTTAGACCCTACCGCCCAGGTACGATTTTGATGTTATTATCATCTTCAATACACTGCTTCTCTTCCGAATTAAATCGAGCAAGTACCACAATAATGCAAGGTTAATGCTTGCACCGTCCAGCAATTCCACCTACACATAAACAGCGACATATTCTGCCACAGCTTCAATGCCGATTCTGGCAATAACTGAATAAGTATTCTTTTTCATCGTAGCATCAACGATACATTTTATAAAAACTCATCATTTTCTGAATAGTCACGAAAACGTCTTTCGATACTTTTTGGATTTGTATATGCGATAATTTAGTACATTAGGTTTTGCAGTGCCTTCATTTGTAATGTCTTTATACTGCAAATCCAATCTTCCTTAAAACCTTTAGGAAAGTTTTTAAAATTTTTCACCCAAGGTGCAGTGTAATGTTAAATCTAAAGTTCTTATACTTTTATTTAATAAAGGTTTAATACAACTAACCTTCTGTAAGCGACTCCATAATGATCAATTTCACTTTAAAATCGATTTCATTTGAAACACAATCAAAAAGAGGAATTAAAAGTTAGGGTTATAAATGAGAAACAGTTACACCAACTTAAGTTTTTGTAGTTAGCCAACACTAAATAGTAAAGTGCCAGTACCACGACGCATCGTGCACAGGGTCCATTGGGCAATTTGTAACCAAACTTTTTTTAAATGTTTGTTGTATACAAGATATCGTTTAATTATCATTTAAAAGCAAAATCTTTTCTTATAGCCACCATTTTGGGCAAGAATTGGAAAATTAAAATTTTTTCTAGATATTATGACTTCAATTTTAATCTATTTTTTAATGACGAACAACTTTTCAAATAAAATTTTTGATATTTACTGAAATAATATTTACTCTTGACTAAAATTAAATTTTGAATGCACTCGTACATTACGTCTTACGCTACATTTTGTTGATGTATTTTAGTTTTGAGGATGCACAAACTTTTTATAAAGAATAACTTTATCGAAAAATCCATAATAAATAAGTTTCCCATTTGGTGCGGACTTTGTATTTGACCCTGTATATAGTTATTTTATTTTCATTTGATTCCTAAAATTTTGATGGTTAAAAGCTTTTCCAAAACACATAAACGCATTAACTCTTCTTCTTTTTAAAATAAGTATAATCGCCAAGAATAATATCAGAGGAAGGTGGAGCAAAATTGCCCTTCAAGAAAATAGTACCAATATTAATTATAATTACGAAAATTTCAATATGTTAACAGGTTAAATCATAACTGGAAACCTTGTCAACCACTTCTAGCAGGAGTAGTGTAAACCTAGTCCTTTATTTTGCCGACGTTTCACCTACCTAAAAGAAAGAGGTATTAAATAGTTAGTTTGTATCAATTGGTCAGAAACGGACCTTTGCGAGCGCGAGGGATGGTTTGCAGGCCAAGAATTATCCGCGGCTTGCAACTCTGAAGCACCTCGCAAAACAGTTTCTGGACACGATTTTTGGGCTGACAAATAGTCAAATTTGTTAAAACTGAAATTTTCTAATATTAGCCATTGCCAATATTTAATAACTTTTTGCCGACCGAGAATTTCAAGAAAAAGGCCCGTTTTAAGTGTTGCAAATCAGTGATCATGGACTCTCTGAGGACCGGAAATACTTATTTACATCAGAGTGGAAAGTAGATTTTACGGCGCGACAGCTTTGTTTATGGCGAGTTCTTATTAGTTGGAGCTCGGTAAAATCACTTTACACACGAAATTTTGTATAACAATTTTGCTGACGATCATCGGCGAAAAGCAAAAAGAACAAACTTGGTTTAGTGATTTTAAGTAGACCTGGTTGTTTAACCATTTTGACATACACAATTCCACATGTGTCGTTCATTTGTTTAATCTGATGTATTCAAGGCGCCATCAATATCATTATCAATAAAATAAATTAAATGCGCCTTTATTATGTAAAATCTTTATCGTCATATGGTGTAATAGCTATTTACATTAGAGTGTAGAAAGTAGGTAACGTGAGTAGCTAATTAGATCTCACCCTTGGCTCATTCTCAACAAAGCTGTCGCGCCGTAAAATCACTTACATGAAATAGGTTATTTTGGCCGACTATCATCAACAAAAAAGAAATGATAATAATTTCTACTGATTTTAAGTAGGTTTGGCTGTTTAACCATTTTGACATACACCACCTGGTATGAGTTTCGCTCATTTGTTTAATCATGTCGCAGATAAATATCATCATCAATAAAATTAAATGGTACCCTGCTGTATATTATCGTGTCAAGTATGGTGTAAAGTGAAAATTTTTTAAAATCATTTTATCGAATTGCATTTTGGGAAGTTTATATTCAAAACGTTCTAAATAGCAGATAAATCAAATCCACTACTTTAGAAAGAAAGAAATTTACACTTATCACAATTAAAATCCATATTAAACGTATACAAACAATTAAAAAGATAAATAAATTAATCAATTATAATACAAAAGTTTGGTTTGACAAACAACATAAGTATTAAATTGAGGACCCCTAAAAATAATCAATAAATAATATATGAGTTAGAATTTAAATAAAATTAAAACCTGAAAATGAATGTGTTAATTTATAAAAATTATAAAACACTGCATATTTTAAAGTGAATAAAATCACATTGCGACACCTGCACATTACCGTTTGCGCAATTTAAATATGAAGTGCACCGCTCTAATCTCACCCGTGATTTAGATTTTAAAAATTTTCGTCGCACATTAAAAGGTGGTATCATCATCCTTTAGAAAAAGATTTTTTAATTAATTGCAGATGCCGAAGCTGGCCTTAATGTGAGAAATGAGAAGAAACATTACAGTTTTCTCATTCCTTTAATTCAGAAAGCGCAACATTCTGCCTCTGATTATGAGTCTTCTACCGACGATGATTTTTCAAAATGAACTTTGCAAACCCTGAAGTGCTCTTTTGACAATAATTTGTGTTGAATCTGATACAGCTTGCTTTTGGTTTGTTTTCCTCACGTTCAGAAACAATCAAGTCTAACGGAATATGGGCCGCCACTGACAGAAGAAACAAATATTTGGGGAAGATGTACTCGTTACCGTTGGATCGCATTTTACCAATGCTGCAGTTTCGCTAAGTTTGATCAATAGTTCACTAACTCGATATTGAGTAACCAGTGTACCAGGATGGACCCTAGCCACTTCAAGTTGCTCGATTAAAGGAAAATTGAAAAATCTGTCTGTACAGTCAGCGGGAAAAGGATATCAAGACAATTCTATTGTTACGATAAAATTCTATAGCAGCAATACTTTGGTGTTCAGTATGACCGTCTACTAAAAAGAACAGTTTGTTTCTGTGTTGATGTTCACACGTGGTTAAAAGTAAATTAAAATGTACACATAAATCGCTATTACTGCAATCAGTATATCAAGGCAACATCGCGATTCGTGGAAGAACTTCATCCTAAAGTTCAATCTTCATTCGTTTAGGACTTAGTCAATGTGCAGATACTTGATTATAGTAGGACATTAAAAGAGAAAAAATTTAAAACCTGCTGTACAATGCAGAGGAAAGAATATCAAGATAATTCCATTGCAACACAAAAATTATATAGCAACAATACTTAGTGTCTGAAGAATTACCTACTAAAACAATCACTTTGTTCTCTGCGTTGCCGTTCGCATGTGATTGAAAGTGGCTAAATACTTGTACCAATAAATTGTTATTAATCCATTCCGTTTCCTCGCGTACCAAGATTCAGAAGTACTCAATCTTGAGTTCAGCCTCAATCGTATAGGAGAAAAGTCATGCCTGGCAACATGCTTCTTTCTTTGCAGGACACCATTTTTGAGGTACATAGGTGGTTTGAAATTATCGTATGCCCGGCATCTAAAAAAAAATTTTGAATGGCTGGTTTATTAAAAAATTGGTGCCTGCCAGCGAAAGTTGCAATCTGAAGTCAAAAAGGAAGACGCTGAGGAAGTGATCATCAATGTTATTGAATGAAAGTTGCAAATCTTTCGATTTCAGCGGTCAAATTCAAATCAAACCAGCTGTATCAAGATGGGGAGGGTTATCTGTTTAAAAAAAACAAATTTCAAGTTCGTAAAATAAGGAAACAAAAAGCTCTAACCAACGGATCCTGAAAGAAGAGTTCACCATGTTACTGGTATGAGCTGATATTGGCAGTGACAATTTCAACAGACATAATAAGCATTGGTAGTCTGATCGTTAATCCACACCAAGCATCAATGTTCAAAAGCAATGACGCTTGGTTTTAGTGTATCAATCAAATTTTACTGCAATGTAGATATGAAAAATTAGACCGAACAAATTCGTTGAAATGGGAAGAATGTGTTGATGTTACAGCCTACTACGAGTTCCATTAATAAAAGTAAACTTGTCATATCCATAAGTTGAATTTAAATAGATTTTTACAAAAAAATTGATTTAATTTATTCTTCTAAAAAGTACCTTTAAGAATTTAATAATTGCTTTCAATAATTATTATGTTGGGTAATACTACAACGTTTATACAAACATTTCTTGTTTTTTACAAGAAAATGTTTCACTCTTCCTAAATAAATCTAGAGATGTTAATAGTTATAAAATAAAAGTCGTCTCTAAAATTAAGGCAGTAATCTATGCGAAAGTAAAAGATGATTTCAGAAAATAATCATAGAAAGAAATACTTTCAAATTCAAAATTTGATTATTGAATATTGCTCATATATAACTCTAACAGATTTTTTGATGCTATGTACAACAAATAACACTGTTTTACTAAAAATTGTTGAATTGAAGAAATCCAGCTCTATATTAGAGTAATGTAAAATGGACGATTTTATTATAGCACTTTATCTCACAAAATCTTATCGTTTAAGTACCTACCAACATTCTAAAATACCCTTTGTGTCACGTATTCTTTTAGATACAATTTTCTTAGTATTGTGCGTATGTTTGTCTATAATTTGAACAATACATTAATTAATTTAATATTGTTATAACATAAAGCGTTATTGCTTAATTCTGGTCTTTGTTACAGAAACTTACTTCTATTACATTAATATCAATTACAGCACATGTTCCTTCTTTTGTTTTGCAAGCTGTTTTCGTATTGCACAATAAAACACCTAAAAAGCCTGTGTACGCTTTTGATCAAACAATGCAGCGTAGCTAAACGAATGATCAACTTGAAGTGAGTTTATTTGAAAAGAAAAACTTTTATGACAGCGTCATATTGCATATGTAAAGATCAAATGAAAACACATTAATTTTGGACTATACCACACGCTCTATAATACGCAGTAATAACAAACAAATCCAAATAATACTCTAATTAAAATGGATTAGGTTGTTATTAAATCACAAGTTTAAAATATCATCTGCTGTTTTGTAATTAGGATGGAATTCATTAGTAAGAATATGCATGAGCTCGTCTTTATTATTTTATACTTGTGATATTTCTTTATTACAGTGCTTTCGTAACTATCATTTCTGTGGTCGCAATAACAGTAATTAGTTAAAACTAATATTTGTGTTAATGATTCTAGAAAATTGTGAAGGTTTTAGATTACTAAACTTAATTATTAAATTTAATCGCCTTATTTTAATTTCCTCACATTTACATTTTACAGATTAAAAAATAAACGAAATTGTACCCCATGACATAAATTTTGTCTTTATAAATAAGTAGGTATCAATTAAAACAAACGTTTCGAGCAGGAAACACTACAGAGAGATGATTTCATAGAAAATACTTAAATAATTCTTTTTACAAAATTCCTATTAATAGTATATTGAAAAACAAGTGTCAGTTGTCGTAACACTTTAATGAACGGTAGTTTGCAGACCGACCGAAGAGAATTCAACTGTCGGAGTGCGACAAAAAGTAGTTGTGACACGGGTTTTTCATACTATTTTTCTATTTCGGCAAAATTTCATTTCAAGAAATAAATGTTAATATATAATTCTAGTGTTTTTTTTTTGTTTAAAGCTATGTTAGAGTAGTTGATATCCTAATAAAGTTAGCAACAAATGCTGTTGAAAGTTTGCTATCTTCAAAATAATGTGTTGAGATTTTAATCGCTGCTTTCATTCACGAGTTAGCTACAAAACTTTTCCGCCGATCGTACTTTGTAATTTTAATAAAATTATATAATAATTCTAGAGAAGTGTTGTAACGCACCTTTTGTGAAATTACCACAAATTTATAACCTAACTCTCATCGTTTCTACTTTTTTGTGAGAGCTTGGTCTTTAATACTATTTACTTTTTCGTCTTTTATTGCCACAGTATTTTAATATAAGCTCACTAAGTTAATGGAGAATTAAATTACTAATTTCGATTGTTTTGTCGAAAATAAAATAGTTTTCATCACAGTAAAATAAGAAGACTAAAATTTTGTGGAACGGATTGGTGCTTAATCACAATGGTCCACCTTCAAAGCACAACAATTGTAAAGTGTTTGACAATGTTTCATATATCATGGATGTAACTTTAAGCACATCTCGAACAGTTAACTTTATATAATGACTTGTCGTATCATACCAAGAAACATATTTATATGCTTAGTGAATGGTTACATTGGATGCGGGTACGTGCGATTTTTTAGGCGTGCGATGTCGTAAGACCGGTTGTCGTACGATTGAGTGGTTATGTTTGGCATGCAAAGCTGCATCCGAAGTTTCCAGTTCAAAATGGATGACGAAGGGAATTTATATTTCTTGAAAATAGTTGTTTGAAATTTATGGTGTTAAATAAAAAAGAAAATATTGGGTTAATAATATGTACTTAAGGAGAGACCAGGAAGGGGAGTACAACCTTTTCAAGGAGTTGAGCAAGCAGCCACAAAAGTTTCATGAGTACTTTTTAGAATGTTGCTCTCCAACATTCAACTATATGTCAAAGAGAATCCACCAACGACTCGAAACATATTCTAATCTCGGAAAAGTGCATTTATCCTGACAAAAATTAACTGTAACACTTAGGTAGTATCATTTATTTCAAATAATACCTACATCCCATTGAAAACTGTGGAAATATTCAGCAGCATTTTCTGACTTGGGAAGGGTCTTCGTAGCCGATATTGTGTGGTGATAGGTCTGTTTGTTTAGTAAAGAGCCGAATATGGACTAAAACTCGTGATTGTGTCGAGGATTGTGCAGATGTTGAAGCATACGTTTCACATGGAGAAGCTTGCGGAGTAGAAATAGTGTTTTGGGGTGATACTGACTGCTAAGAAAAGTTGTTGCATATTGAGTCTCATTTGTATTTCGTAGATGGAAGAGCCTGCATAAGCGGCAATAAGCTCATTAAGAAATGATAATTACTATCGTTGGAAAGGGACATTTTGCTGCATACGCTTTCCCAATTTTTGTTTTCTATGTTGATAAGCCGCTCATACACATCTGCAGACTCTTTCTCTGTTGCAGGTTACTGCGGCGTTCTTTGGCCGACTTTCTCTCTAGCAGGGAGTTCGAAAACCAGAACTATTTTCTATTAAAATCTTGTTGTTGTTCATCTCTATCAAATTGACTTTCATTGCCAACTTCTCCACTATTTTCATCGGTAATCTACATTATCCTCCACATTTGTCCTCCATTTCCTTCACACCGGAATATTAGCAGTTGATGTCTTGCACTTAATGTGTATCTTTTATAAACAGCATCAATTCGGAAAGTAGGCCCATTTGATTTTCTTTTGAACTTCCACCTGCATCTCCAGATCTACTGCTTGTGTTTTTGGTAAATTCTCTGTGAATGTATCTCGCAATTTCTCCATTTGCCTCTTACCGCAACATTCCACAAAGATACAGAACTTGTCATTAAATAAGCCAAATGATCTTGTGTTCACTCTACTATACAGGGTGAGTCATGTAGGTATTTGTATTTTTTGTATATTATTTGCTATATACTGTGTGTATAAAATTTGAATGTTATTATGTCGGTCCTGGAATTTCAACTTTGAGATCGCTAATCAAATGCTCTTAGTAGTATCATGTTTTTACAAAAATCCGACCAAATCGTTCCTATGACTTACTCTGTATATTCAATAATGTCTGTTTAATTGTTACGTGAGTAACGATAATAAATATATTTTTAGGTTTTTATCGACCGATGTCTTTCTAGAAGCCTTGCATTCTCATTTAGAATGTCTCCACCCAACAATAAGAAATATCGTTTACGAAGTATGCTATAATATGGGAAGTATTCAATACACAACATATGCTATTTCCGGATATCAGCAGTGTAATAAACTGTAGTTGAAGACTTTTTTTAAGAAATGGAATTTTCCACAGTGATAGATGTGTATTGATGGAAAACATATAAGGGCTGCGTTGTCCACCAAATTCCGGTTCCATGTATTGGAATTATAAATCTTATTATTCTATTGTTCTACAAGCAGTTGCTGATGCATTGTGATTTTTGTATATTGATATCGGATCATAGCGGCAAAACAAAGATGGAGGATTTTGCTGGCAGCAGTTTAAAGAACGATTAGAAAATAAAACTTTGCCTGTAGAGGATCAAACTATTCCAAATACAGATATTACCATCTATGTGCTCTTGGGCGACAAGCTTCATCCTTTAAAGATGTATTTAATGAGACCCTCATTCTGGTCGTAACCTCAGTGAGCAAGAAGAGATTTATAATTATAGATTATTCTGAGCAAGGAGGATTGTTGAATGTGCATTTGGTGCCACTATGTTCCAAATGGAGATCCTCCAAAAGACATAGAATGCCATCCAGACAAAGCAGATATTATTGTTAAATGCGCATGTATTCTTCATAATATAATTATTGGGATAAGGAAAGATGTACTGAAAATAATTTTAAATAAAATTCTGAGGTAATCAGTGTTTCACACAACAATTATACAGAATTACACGAACCAATAATCGTTCAACTGTAGCTGCATATGCTGTGCGAGACAAATTGAAAATTATTTTAGCAGCCCTATAGGTCAGTGCCTTTTCAAGTAAAATGAAAATTTGTAAAAATATGTATGTATTATTGCTTATTTTTCAAGCTAATTAAATTTTGTATTCTACCTACTAGCTAAATATAAATATGCAAAATATTTACTTTACTTGTTTCTTCCATTTCCTTTGCTACCCTTTCCCATCCCTTTTTTACTATAACTCTATTATGGTAGTCTTTACATGTTTGATCCCACAACGGCTTCCTCGATTGAACACATAAAATTAGCTTCAAGTCCATTTTAAATAAATCTTCTCAATTATTATTGAATGCCACAGGTGACAGCCTCTATATCGTTAATATCGTACGATGTCGCCGAGAAAAACACACGTTTGTTCTTTCTGCTTAGTCGGCCGACATCGCACGATAACATCCGACTAAAACGCAGTTAATGTAACCGCACACCTTTAAATTAGTTTGTTTGTTTTATTTCCCGGACATCGCACGACTAAAAATCGCACGTACCCGCATCCAATGTAACCATTCACTTACTGTGTGCAAGCAGTTTACCAACTTATTGAGACAATTATCCTGCACATATTCAATACTGTCAATGGCTTTGCAACACTTTTATCAAGGACATATTTGCTTAAAACTCCTTATCGATACAGAAACACCTCCAAAAGATCTTTTCAGGAGTCGGAATGTTTTACTTTTTATAGTTTTGAGTTTTTCTTACAGCATTACTTAAAGAATCTAACTTTTGAACAATGAGAGTAAATAATATTGAAGAACTACGTGAGAATAGTTTGTAAAATAGAGACCTGAACACCTTAACATGTTATTAAACGTTATCATTGGGATGTTGCATACAGTACAAAAATGTCTTAAAATCACTGTGAACAAATTCAAGATTTATTACAAATTGTAGATTAATGTCGATTTATTATTATTAAAATTTGCTGTGCTACAAATTACGACAGATTTTTTATTTATACTTTCATGTTGTAGTTGATTGAAGATAAACGGCAATATGTATGTATATAGTTGCCTATACTAAATCAATTTTGTTTACATTAATGTACGTCATAAATGCGCGCGGTCGATGGAAGAATATTTATTGTGTGTTAAGTTTTGTTTCATAAATTAACATTAAATTTTCTTTGAATATTAACATCTACTTAATAAGAACTAACCAAACAAAACCTACTTAATTTTCTATGTCAAAAATTAAAACTGTAAATCATTATTTGGTTATACACTAAAATTTATAAACTTAAACAGTACTCTATTTCGGTATCATGTATAATACGGAACAAAGCTATAGAAATCTTTCGTAAAATAGAAAAATATATGAAATTTTGGTATTGGCAAAACTGAGTATTACAGTGCAGTACGTAGTTGTTGTCGTTTCTGTCATTGTTATTTGTAGTATTTACTTGTTTTCTATTCTACTCGTTTTAAACCAGTAAGTATGTGTGTATTAAATATTTAAACAAGCATTTGAAAATGCATTTATGTAGATTGTCGATACCATAAAATGCTGTTTATATGAATAATAACTCTAGCAACGCCACGATATTTGTCACTAACTATTACCAACAATTAACTTTTTAGTGGTATCATCAATTTATTACTTTTTGATCGCTCTGTACACGACAATAATAACGCATATACTTGTATATAGAAAATGTGCCTGGACTTTTACTCTAAAAGTGAAAAAGAAAAAAATGCGTTGTAATGTAACGTAATTTACAATATTTTTAATATTCCAAGAATTTGAAAATCTATATCGGATGAGTGATATTTTAGATATCGTACCACATACGGACGGACGGCTTCCAGACATTTTTTTTTTGTAATTCGCCGTAAACAGTGACAAAGTGGAGTTAAAATCGGTTTGGAAACTGCATAACACCCATCTTATTCACCAGTTGGCAATTACTTCGTTATAGACACCTTAGTGCTACACTTTACCTAGTATGCATTTGCAGACCTTGAGATTCCAGCAATGCGTTTCCACAATGCTTCTAATTGAAAATCTTGACACTTTCTCAAACCTTCCCAATGTAATAATTACAGGCGACTTCAATTTCTCCATTTCTTGGCCTATTACTGGTTTTTCAGATTCTTCATCAATTTCAAACGTTTTTGTACGATTTTTCATTGAATTTAATTTATCTCAGCTAATAGTAACTCCACAAGATATCAAAATTAATAATAATCCATCTACTCCCTAAATCTAATTTTTACAAATGTTGAACAACTTTATAAGTGAGGTACCCATCTCTCCAATCGGGAGTCTGATCATGTTGTGTTATTGGCACAAGTTTAAACACACTGCCATAGTCATAATGTTGTGGAATATACAGTAAATACAACGACGTTGAAACTGACTTAAAAAATATCAACTTTGATGTGGTCAAACCCTCTGAATAATGTAACAGAGATGTGGGAATGTTTTTCAAATTATCAACAATATTATTCACAAAATTCATTTATAAAACTTCCAGAAAGAATCCTTAATAGGATTGATAAATAGTGAAATTATGTCACTTATTAACCATAAACGTAATCCTTTGGAGAAAATACTCTACAAGTTGTCGAACATCAAGCAAGATTTGATTACTCACAGAACTTTCAAACTTACTGAAATCCTCCATCAAGACCAAGCCAGACAGAAATGTGAAGAAAGTATTGCATGTTCAGAAAATCACAAAAGTTATATAATATTGATTGAATGATATGTGCCAAGGACGATTTAGCGCTTGAACCCTTCTCAAAAGGAAGGTTTTAAATTCCATGTTTGGCTTTGGTTCAAGCGCTTCGTCGTTCCTGGTAATATATCATTGATAATTCTACCGGAAGGATTAAAGAAATTCAACTTTGTGATGTTCGGATCGTTTGTGACCAAAGTTAGTATTCCACGTCTGCGACAACCCGATGGATCCATATGTTCAACTGATTTTGAAACTGTGGAAATTTTAGCAAACACATTTGCATCGGTTTTCACTAATGAACTTTCCAACAACATCTTACCAGAAATTAAAAGCAAATCGCATTCAAGATAGTCTTACTGAAGTCAGGTTCAATGTCAAGAAAGTCAAAGAAAACTACTTGGCCTCAAAAATAACTCTTCACCTGGGATTGATAGATTAAACACATTTTTCTAAAAGTTTGCTGACATATTTTGTACTCCTATTTGCAACATTATGAACCGCTCATTCAAACATCGACGGTACCCGGATCTGTGGAAAGTGGCATCCGTAACTGCTGTTTATAAAAAAGGTGACAAATGAACCCGATTAATTACCGCCTTCAGCTTGTTCTCAATTCCATCAAAATTATGGAAAGTATTGTAGCAGAGGCAATCTTCGATTTTCTTACAGCACCATGTAATACCACTCAACAACATGGATTTGTGAAAGGAAGATCCACAACTACAAATCTTCTTACTTGCGTAAACCACCGGTCTCTGCCTCTTGATAATAAACTGCCAAATTGATATAATAATATATCTTAATAATATAATAATAATAATATGTTTCGCTAGGTAATAAACATTACTTGCTATCTCGTCAGAGAAAGAAATTATATTACAATTTTGAAGAAAAATTATAAATTAAAATTAACATTGGGCGAAATTAAAATTTAAAAAATTCTTAATTATTATAAAAGAATGTTGCAACAAAAAATTTTTAATTTTCTCTTTAAATGCCGAAGAAGGTGCAAAGCTTTAACTTCTACAGGTAAACAGTTAAAAAAATTTTTGGCTAATAATTTCAGGACCGTTGAGGGATTTATTAATTCTACAGAATGGTATAGAAAAGTTTTCTTTTATTCCGAGGTTGGTGTGTACCTCATGAAAATTTAAAATGTTGGTGGTAAGACGATGTATTTGTTCTGGCATGACAGACTTTCCAGGATAAAAATGCAGGGTAAAGTTAATATGCTGGCAGTTGAAAAGACATTACGACAGTCTACTACTATAGTTCAGGTTGAAAACAACTTCTAATGGCACGGCATTGCAATTTAAATAGGTGTTTCTAGCGGTATACCCCACGCAATGATGGAATATGTGAGTAAAGTGCGTGACATAGAGCGTAGTATGTTGTTTGTAAAGACTTTGCCAAGGCGTTCGACAGAGTTCCACTCCGTAGATTTACAGTATAAACTTGAGTCATACGGCATTTGTGGTAATCTATTGCTTTGGATTAAAACCACCTATCGAAACAGAAAATTTAGCGTTAGAATTGGACAATTTTTCTCTGTCGCAAAAGTTTGTAGAAAGTGGAGTTCCTCAGGGGTCCATACTTACGGCCCTCTACTGCCTTCACTGCATACACTCAGCGATTTACCACATCATATTCATTGCAAGAAAGCGTTTTATGCTGATGATACTAAAATTTTATGGTAATCCATTACTAGAACATTACGCCTACAAGGAGATTCGGATCTGTATCATGCAAGTGGTGTTGCTTCCTTTAAACGTATGCAAATGTGTTGTTTTGCATCTCAGCAAAAATAATCCGCGGTTTCAGTACTTTCTCCACTTTGGACCGGTATCGTCCTACGTGGATTTAGGTATTACAGTAACGTCGTGTATTTAACATGGTGAGAACATATTATAAAAAACTTGTAAACGTGCTAACTCTGTGTTATATCTCCTTCAAAAATCGTTTACTAAAATTTCATTCCAATCCTCAATTACCATATATAAAACCTATGTTCGTCCCCTCTTCTTGAATACGCGGGTGGTAGTGTGGTGTCCGGTCCTTAATCGCGATCAAAACATGTTAGAGAATGTTCTAACGTCGGGCTACTATTCTGAGAGAAATTTACAGTATAAAAGAGCAGTTTAATAGTTAACATTCTAATCCTTCCTGGAGTTATCCTCTGAGATCCTCTAGAACTATCTTATTGTAACTGCTTGAAATTTATTATTGACCATTAACCGCCTGATATCTGACTCTAAATGATTGTCTTATTGACCGTGGATTTTCTTAACGTTCTTACTACATGACAGAGATCCTGTCTTCAGATTAGATTCTTTACGCCGACTCTGTAATACCGCTCCTAATTTTCATAACATTTTTCCTGCACTAAAGAAATCTTGTTTTCAGATTTGATTCTTTACGCAACCTCCGTAATTTCTATAAGATTTTTTTCGCACGAAAGGATCCGAGGATTCTCTTATAAATCAATCATGCGTAAAATCTCCTCCTTTTCATAGATTAATTTACAGTATAAAAGAGCGAGTTTAATAGTTAACATTCTAATCCTTCCTGAGTTATCCTCTGAGATCCTCTAGAACTATCTTATTGTAACTGCTTGAAATTTATTATTGACCATTAACCGCCTGATATCTGACTCTAAATGATTGTCTTACTGACCGTGGATTTTCTTAACGTTCTTACTACATGACAGAGATCCTATCTTCAGATTAGATTCTTTACGCCGACTCTGTAATACCGCTCCTAATTTTCATAACATTTTTCTGAAAGAATCTTGTTTTCAGATTTGATTCTTTACGCAATCTCCGTAATTTCTATAAGATTTTTCTCGCACGAAAGAATCCGAGGTGGTACATTTGATTATAACCCCAAAGCCTTGCAATCATAACGGCTCCGACTTTAGTACAAATTTTATTCTACTTTGAAACAATCTAAAAAAAAAAAAAAAACCGCAAAAAAACCAATCCAAACCCCAAAAACCCAATTTAAACCAAGCAAAACCGGAAGTTCAAAAAGTTTTCGACAAGCCCCTATAAAAAGCATTGTTTTAAAGGTATTTTACATCACATCTGTAACTATTCTACTTACAGAAACCCAATAAATTATCGCCAAAATCTGAAATATTGCCATTCAAATTTACGTGTGCGTAAGCTGTCAAACTGTGGAAGTGGCTGTCGATACATACAGAGTGTGGCCACAATAATGTCAACTTTATAACAGAGGTATTTAAGGAACCTCCTCTGAACATTTTCTAGGTCATCAATCTGACACTTATGTAAAGGAAACCATATTAAATTACAGTATTCCAATTTTGTTCTTAACCATTGCGAAATATAAACTTATTAAGGATTTGAGATTTCTAAATGATTTGCAGGTGCGGATTATAAAACCCATAGTTTTAAGTGGGGAAGCAAGTTACCTCAATATGCTCTGAAAAGTTTAATTTACTGTCAAATGTAACACCTCAGTGCTTGATTTTATCGACACAACTTAAAAACGTTAGAATTAATTCGGTAGTCATATAGTATAACATTTTGTAAATGTCACTTACTTTAGATTTAGAAATATTAAGCTGAAGATAGTTTGTAGTCCATCAATTAGAAAATTGCCAGTAACTGATTTTGTAAAAACAAACAATCGTCATCTGTAGAGATGGAATGAAATATTTAAAGATCGTCAGCCAAAAACAGATGCTTGCATTGGATAACTAGCAAACTAATAGTGGACCCAAGTTAGAGCCCTGTGGCACGCCAGATGTTGCAAATGAAATGTTCAGAATTAAAACCATTAATGATACAAACTGAACTCGATTCTGTAAATAAGAAGCAAAAATGTGAGTAGTGAGTTATTAAATCCAAAATATTTCAACTTCTCTAATATGCGATTGTATGAACGATTGTGTCAAACGCTTAGTAAAAATCTGTATATAAAACATACACTTGGCCACGATTGTCTAATGAGGAGGTAAGATATTAAAAAACATGTTAGGTTTGTTAATGTCGATCTATGTTTTGTATGAATACATGTAGAAACGCAGAAATATAATGCTTAAGAAGAGGATGGATATAATCGTATATTAATGTTTCAAAATTTTAGACAAATTGCTTACATACATTAATCGGTCTGTAATTAGAAACAATAGATGGATCAAGCCGGATTTAAAACAGGCAATGCGTGCTATTTTCTAGGCTTCTGGAAAGGACTCAGATGAAATTGATAAGTTAAATATTATCACAAGGGGTACTGTAAATATGAAAGCACAATCTTTAAGAGGAAACTTTAATTTATTGATTGCACTTGAGAATCATATAATCAGTAATTAATAGTATGGATTATTAAAAGTCATTGGTTAAACAAAATCTAGAACAACGGGACTGTATACCGAAGAAAAGTAATTACGAAAGGCATTCACAATGTCATTTTATTACCAAGGTCTCGAAAATGGTAAAACTTACGGATCATCAGTACGTTTAGTATTGGGAATTTACATGTACAACTTCCACTTTTGGTTTGAGTTTTCCCTGTCATCCGTAAACGGGAGCTAAACTATTGAAGGTAAGAAGCATTTTTATTTAGTAATTTTGTGCTATAGAATATTTAGTACGTATACAGGGTCATTGATGGTCGATGGTAGGTTAGATTGTTAATGGAAAACGGGGCATAGGAGTAATCTGAAATTTGGTTATTGCCATAAATAGACACGATCTATCTTTCTAAAATATTTTTATTTTGGCGGTGTTGCAGCTTCTACTCAAAAGTAGTAACAACTTGTTAATTTTAAATGAAACACCTGTATATTATTTAATTTTTAGAATCACAATTTTTTTACTGATAATTTTTTCTGAATAGTTTCTCTATACCTATTTAAGCACCGGTTTTCGAGATAATAATTATTTTAGGTTATTTTTTTTCAAAATATGATCCCACAAAAATTTAAATTTAGCTGCTATTTGAACCTATATAAGGCTGAAATTTTAGATGCAGTTTGCTAAAGCCTTGGTATTTAACAGCTACCTAAATAAATTGATTTTATTTTATACAGTTAGGCGGTTTAAAAATTAACGATTTTGACGTTACATACAAAAAGAGTAAAATGGTACACCCTGTATATTACTTGTAATTCTTGATAAATAATTAAAATGCCTTCGCTGATATACCATAGTGGTATAGCTAACTCTGTCAATCTTTTGAAATAATCGCAATTATGATTAAAAATCACATTGTCTTCGCGTAATTTGGTATTACGCTATGTCCTAGGGTGAACACGGGTGTTAAAGCTGTAGATAAAACGCACGCATCGCACGTATTGCGGTGCTTGCGTTTTTAAACATAGGCGGCAAATTACACTACGGGCTGATTAGTTCAACAACGATGGCTCGCGACGTCAACATCGTTCCATTTCACTTATGGAAAATAGTGTACTGAGACTAAGATTATTACTAAAACTTAAAAAGAGACGTGAAATTAGAAAAACGACTCATACGATTATAGAAAAAAGGTTAGTTTACGGGGAATTTCAACATCTGTACACGCTTAGAAATAAATTGTTAAAGATAAATAAAAAATAGTTCGAAGAGCTAAAAATTTTAGTTAAAATGGTCCCAACTAAAAAGTTCGTTGCATGAACTAAATATAATTAATTAATGGGTTTTATTTAGAGTTATAAAGCCTCACTACATTCAAATAAATAAAATATTTAGTTGCTGTAACTAACTGCAAAACTAATGACATTCAAATGTTTATTGTTGCACATATGAAACTATGTGTACATCGTTACTATAATATTTTCTGTTGTCCCAACTAACAAGTTAAACTGCAGCAGTGGCACACTGTGTATTATTGTAATAAATTAAACGATTGGTATAGAGAACTCATACCATTTTAGTTCTTTGTAGTAGGTATATCGTTCCCGTCAACTAGTAGGTGTACCAGTTGGGTTTTGTAATGAGAAAAGTATCTCAGGTGTTAGGAGATAGGTTTGGAAAGGAAACACTTAATTTTTTTTCCAACCCTATCTCCACCAACGAAGCAACACATACCACTAAAGAGAAAAATAATTAATCTTATGAAAATAAATATGTACATCGCAAAATATTTTCACTTTAATTTATTATTCAATTTGATAGTACTTTTCCTTCTTGTTATTATTACTTCACGTACTCACTACTAAAAAGTACTCATTTTCTGTTATCAAAATCTAAACCAGAAACATATTTTCGTAGCAATGTGATAGTTGCTTCAATTTGCTATTGCTGCATTAAATTGAATCTAAAAATTTATCCAGTTCCTTGAACTTGTTACTTAGTAGTAAGCTTCCGTGTAAACTATTCAATACTAATAAAAGTAACGTGGTATTATGTATTAACAAGTTACTAGCATGAATAGGAATTAAGTAAGAAGTACTGTAAGAAATTCAGTATATTGAATAAAAACTACAAATACATCAAAAAACATTAATTATATGAGTTTACCTAACGCATATAACTAACAAAAAGTTTTTCCACTCGAAAAGTATTTCTTTCACATAGTTTAGAACATAACATATCGTTAAATAAAATAGTGGATATAATTCCGGTACTTTAATTTCAAACGCATTTAGTGATCATTATATGTCACCGTATCGAGTTCTTTCAAAATTAGACAAATGTCTAAGGAATCATTGACTAAGATACAGTTCAGAATGCCAAAATGTGGAACTAAGTTTATGCTATCAAATCAATAGCGTACTATGAATTGTATATTTTATTCCGTTTGAAAGTACCCATTTACAACTATACCATGGAGTTTTTAAAAGCAAATTCATCTTAAAGGGCCATTTATATTTAAAAATTCCGTCCAAACTGTGTATAGACCTCGTTTTGCCATGAGTCTGTTATAGAATGAAAGCATTCGCTTGATAACAATTCGGAAACATACTTTCAACTGATGTTTGAAAGATAAAGATTGCGTATATATTTTTCTATTACAAATCACATTTGCGTTCATTTTCGATTCTTTGTGTTTACTTTCGAATCGCATAATTCAAATATTAATTAAAGGTCCTATTTGATCCTTATAATTCCTGGGTAATGAGACAGGAAGTGAAATTTAGGTTTAAGGCTTTCCCCAGACAGAATCTGGTAAGAAGTGTTATGTTCTTCAATGAGAAACTCTAAAAGATTTATATCATGATTGGAAATCCTCCGGGCCATACAAATTTCAATAATAGTTCGCAAATTAGAATAAAGCTTCCAAAATTCATTGTCTATTGGAATATTTTCTTTCACCAAGAACAAAATTAAAGATTTTAATGAAACATAGCATTTCAGACGCCGAGAATGGAAGTTTAGATTTTCTTTGGAAATCTAATGGTATCTGAGGAGGTCTATTTCCCAAATCCATATTTGAAAAATGGAAACGTTTTTAGTCTAAAATTCAAACAGTCAAGAGATATTAGCTTCTGATTTAAAATAATAGTGCTTCAGAATTAATATTAGATCATAATGACATATTCCTTCTAGAAGGTCATGCATAATATCCACTGATGGATTTGTAATGACATTAAAAGTTTTCAAAGAAATGAAATATACATGCCTCCTTGATACCACAGTTTGTGAGAAGTCTTGTAATTTAAGGTCACCCTCATAATTCTGCCTTGTTCTCAGTTTTCTTTATTTTCTGTGCAAGAGTGTTGACATTCTTGTCTTCACATTCTACCACATTCTACAGAAAAAATGCAAGAAGTAAAACTTTCAACAAAAAACCAAGTATACCATTTAAACCTAAGTTATCACCTAAAACGTTAGTTAAAGCAAAATAAACAGTTTTTATCTCCATTTTTGGTTTTAATAACAATACCATTGTTTTCTAAAAACAAGTTCGTCAACCAAAATTTTAAAAACAGCTTTATTACCAAACAACTTTCTATCATCCAAGTGGAAAAGCAAAGCCAAGAATATGTTAGTTAATTTAGATGAATATTCTGGTGGAATACAAGGCAAACTAATGTATACAGCCCTCTAATTCTATGGAAGTCCAGCATGAGAGCCTAGGGTTGCCTGTTTCGAACTCATCGTAATAAAGATATAATGGCAATACACACCGATCAGTTGAAAATGTTTTCTTTATAGTTTTCCAAAGATTACTTTGCATAACGTTTGAAATAGTATCAGTTTCTGTTTCTAAACTAATAACATGGGTGTGGAATGACATCAAAAAATTTGAATGTTCAAAAAATTTTTAAATTGTAATCTAAGTGGAACAAAATGTCCCGTGGCTTTCGACAGTCTGATACCGAATTACATTGTTTTTTTCGAACGTCGTTCATAGTTTCTCCCACCACATCGTAATTGGTTGGATAAGATGATTATCTTTTTCAAATTGTTGCATTCTAGGTTATTCAGTCTTGAACCCGTCAAATGGATTTTTTGCAGCAAGCCAAACATTTTCTCTATTTCACTCTTAACTTCATTGGCAATATTTTGTAGATTTTCGAGAATAAAATTTTTTAAATTATCAATAAAACCTCCACCTCCTAATAATCCTCTGAGATATTATCGATAATCGTTTGTACGAATGATCTTGGTATCAAGGAAGAATCATATAATTTTGCTAAAAAATTAAAACCTGTTGCTTCAACAGTTTCTTAAATGAGGTAAAACTAAATTGTTGCGAGAGATTAGCCCCATCATTTTCGACGTTCTAGAGCTACATCTTTCCTGTGGTTCAATAACGCACGGATTAACAGGCTGATCAAAAGGGATACTTTTACTTTTAAAATTTTGAACTGTATGTATTGTATGTGATTTGGCAAAAATGAGTTCTATATGAGTGAAGGTTGTTAAAATTGCAAGCGTACAGTTTTGTTCTCTACATTTGTATGTACTTAAATTATTATATTTATGAACAATTTTAAATGTAACAATAGGGCTTTCAAAGTAGGAAACACACTTTGGCATTCTGGGTAACACTTCATGATATACCTTCCACGGTGACAAAAAAATGAAAATAACGTAATAAAAACTAAGAACTATACAACGTAATGAAATAGTACCTTATTTAAGCTAACGGAACTTATCGTACCTAACTGCAGTAAATTGGCGATCGAATGGTGTGTCCTGTAAGAAAAGCGCTTTCTGAATAACAAGCCAGACTTGCTCAGCTTCTGTTGGATACAACGCATTAAGGCTGTGGATCGCTTTGTATGTTACCTCAATTGCTTTTAGAGGTGTCCTCTACTTCGTACAAATTATTATCGATACGCACATAACATGTATCAATACTGTCTAGGATCAGATCCGACAATTATTGGTGTTGGCTGAAACCGGAGTTTAAATTGTTTTAATTTCTCCTCTCTAGCTTTAATAGTAGAATGCAAATCTTGAATAACCTTTAATAAAAAAATAAACATTATTCTAATATTAACAGTATTTTTGTGCTAATTCACCTTCACATGCATTACGAAAGCCTCGTCCACCTCTGTTTGTTTGAAGGTTTCCATTTGCGAGTAATGTAATACTGGTGTCAACAGAGAAGGCAGTAATTTCAAAATTTTTATTTGTTTTCCTCTAACCATAAGTATAAAATTTATTTGATACAATGAATCCCAATGGAACTTACCTTCAGTTGTCGAATTTTCAATTGCGACAAGTTGAGTTTTTATACGTTTCATTGCTATGGGATGCGAACCTTGTTAGATTTTCTGGCAAATCTTGGCCAATTAGTATAAATATTATCCTTGCCAGGATACAACTTAGTAAAATCAATATTAAACTAAAACAAAAATTAAAATAAACACAAAGCTCTTTTCCGCTAGGAATAGTGTAGAATATAATAAGCATTATGCTGAGTCTGAGATCACTGCAAGTTCGTGGAACTTCGATGACTGACATTTCTTCCAAAAACGTATGATTCGGGTTTCATTAAGTGTGTTTGGAATTCTATTATGTAAAGTAACACGTAATTAATGTGAAAATTTACCCTGAAATGTGTTAAAGTTTGCCCTACTAAATACATTTTTATTACTGTATTAGTTTTGCTTTTTCTCGCCTAGTGTTTGTAGGTGAACTTACTGCACACTCACTACATGTATTTATTGCATGATGAAATTTCTCTTATCATGATCATTCTATGATTATTGTATGTTTTTAATTGTTGCTTGGTGGAAACCATTGCATGCAAGGTGAGCACGTTTTAATTCAGAATGACTCTAGGAGTTTGGAGTATAAGGTAATAGGAGTCTAATTAAATTAATGTACATATACGATTCTACATAAATCTTATATAAATATAAAAGAGTGTACTTTACATTTTTCCAAAAACAAACACCAAGCAGAATCATGGAATGGTCACGAGAAACGAAGTAACAATACGCACAAATCACTTATAGGATGAGTATTGCGCAAGTGTGGTGCTTTTCTCTCAAATTGAGAAGGAAAATTATATTTTAGTTGGGACAACTAAATTAAAATTTATAGTAGCCTAATTATTCTTACTTACGATAGTTAATTTTGATATAAATACGATAACTTAAAAAGTTAAGTTATCGTTACAAAAGTTTACACATTACAACTAAAACATGCAACAAAATTTCAATAGTAACACCAAGTAGAGAAGTCACACATCGTCTCATGATGGTAAATAATTTTTTATTTGTAACAACTAATATAACCGCAACTAAATCAAAACAGTTGGAATTAATAGGTCACTTTTAAGCGTGTACCTGGAGTTACGAGCAGATGAAAGTGCTTTTCGCCAATACAGTAGAATGACAATAAAAACTTTTGATTATATTCTGGAAAATATACCTGATGTCTGTTATCATTGCACAACTAATTTACTCAGAGACCAATTTCTGTCGAAGAGAGGTTTTTGTTAACCTTAAGGTAAGTAATGTAAACCAGCTATCTCATTTTTGAAGGTCTTTATTATTAATGTATGCTTATTGTGGGTACATATTGTTAAAATTCACTTGCATAAGGTGCAGCTTGTGTAGTTGACTTGGCACAGCAGTTAACGGGCAATCAGGGTCATAATGAGTATTGCCTGCTGAAACCAGAAGTCGGAGGTGAGCAAACATTTGAATAAGCTGATGAATGCACTGAGGATGAAGTTGACGGTCGATCAGGATACTGAATATCGCCGGCTTTGAAAACTGGTAGACGTGAGGTGAAGAAACATTACAATAGGGCTGATGAGTGCAATTGACGATGCAGTTGATGGGCGATTGAGGTAATGAGTATTGCCTGGTTGAAGACCGGTAGACGGAGATGACATTTCGATGATTAATGTTTCTTGAAATTTGTTTCTTACTCGTAGTTGCTGTAAGGGAAATATGGCAAGAGAGACCTCAGGAATAAAGAATTCTCGTCTCCCGGTGTTTGAAGTAGAGCAAAAGCTTTTTTTCTCCATATTTAATAATTGTTCTATCTACAGCTATATTCCTCTTCGCGTGGTGATTTCTTTTTAAACGAAGTGTCGCTGTACGCGGAGATGACGTGTTTTGCTCTTCAGATACAAGCTCCCTTTGTCTTTTATTTATTCGTGAATCACCATTGTTGGTATTGACTTGTGAAACGCCATCCTTAGCGCTCTACTTGTAAAAATCGGCACTTACGATCTCTTGTGAAACATCGGCAATCACACTCACTTGTAGATACAAAATCCACATTAGCAGAATTTCTCATCTGAAAACTGTCTCATTTTTAATCGTCGTTGTCAAGCAAAGATGTCTGCGATTCTTGCAAAGCTTTAACATGAGATATATTTCCTTCCGTAATTCTTTAGTTACTTATATCCTTCTATACTGCAAACTGTCAAAATATTGCCATTTTCCAGTATACTGTCCATCTTCTTTAATTTTTGCGAATTTGATCGCGTAAATTTCTGCCATTTTTTTTCTTAGCTTCTTCTGAAAAAGAATCTTGTATAAATAACTATGTTTTATTTTGTTTCAGGTACCTATCTACTGGAATCGCGTTTAGGGCAAATCGTCTTTACATTTCGAATATCAAAGTCATCAGTCGCGTCTACAATCATGGAGGTTTGCAAAGCTCTCTTTGGGATACACTTCAGAGACTGCATATGCCTTGCCTACCGTCAGAGATTTTGAAAATGTTGCAGCACAGTATTTCAAAAATGGAACTTTCCTAACTGTTTAGGCAGTATCGATGGAAAACATATAAGAGTTAAATGTCCTGCAAAATCCGGAAGCATGTTTTATAATTATACACATTTTTTTCAATAGTATTAATGGCAGTTGTCGATGCTAATTACCGATTTTTAATGATTGAATATTGTTAAAAACAGAACTATTCATAGAAATTAGTAGAAAACTGTATTTTTTGGTATCATTCCACCAATAAAATTTTGCACTGAATACAGAGTATTCTTCCTCCATTTGAGAAACATTCAGAATAATATTTCTGTTCAAAAATAAATAAAAACTCTCTATTAATTAGTTCTCTATTAATTTTTGTGTAGGTTATATACTTACTTGAAAATCCCGCAATTGTGAGCCACATTATCCCATTCCTTGTCCACAATTAATCGATCCTTGTAGCGTGGATTTTCTCATTTTACAAAAATATTTCGCCTTTCAACTTCAGAAATCAATCTTTCCATTGCGAAAATCGGACAAGAACTGACGCGTCGCCGGTGAAATCACATGGCGTTCCATGGCTAAGTAATGCAAATTACGCGATTATTTCAAAAGTTGACCAGTTAGCTATAAAACCACTATGCTATATCAACTTGAAGGCATTTTAATTGTCTATCAGAATTCCAAGTAATATACAGGGTGTTTTATTTGAAAAATCAAGTTTTAACCTTTTTGTATGTCTCGTCAAAAACATTAATTTTAAACCTCCCTGTATAAGATAAAATAAATTTATTTAGGTGTCTGTTAAATACAATGCTTTTGGAATCTGCATCTAAAATTTCATTTAAATTTAACAAGTTGTTACTACTTTTGTGTAGAAGCGACAACACCGCCAAAATAAAAATATTTTTAGAAAGATAGATCGTGTCTATTTATGGCAATCTGCTTGCATCAGGTGTTCTTTTGTGCGTGTATGCTTCTGTACAAGTTATCTTGGCTTTATCGACTACGTGTTGTTTTAAGCATTAAAACCATCGCTTAAATGGCGCCGTGCACTTTAACGCACATGTAAGTCTTTACAGTTAACTGTTGGCATTTACTTAGTTTATACTATTTACACGTGTCTATTTTAACACGAGATGTCGCAAGACACATTTTATTTTGTATTCTCGCAAGGAAGCTGTTTCGTTGAACTGTGTTTGAAGAGTGTTGTTAATGAAGAAAATGCTTAAGGTAAGATTAATGATATTATGCATCTCTTGTAAATTCTGACGACGAGACTATGTAGAATGAGAATGTCTCTATAGTATAAAATTAGGTTATGTGGACATACTTATGATTGTATAGATCTTTGTGAGAATTATTGTTCTTTTGCATGTTTGCATTTCTCATTAAGTCTCGAGAAATAAGCACAATTATTACTGAAAATAAAGTGATTACATACGAAATAAGTTCTGGCACAATAGTTTCAATTTCTAGATTCAAGGGAAGAAGATCCGTTTGCTGAATCAAACTCAGATGAAGATCCCAATTATTTAGATGAAAATTTTCTGTCGGATTTTTCTGAAAGCGAAGAATCAGAAACTCAGAGACGAAAAGAAAAAGCATAACAGAAATCACTGAACAAGAAATTGTAGATGGAACGATAGACAATGATAAAGAAGTTGCATGTCATCCGTAGAAACAGCTAACAAGAAAACGAAACGTTTGCCAGACACTTGAAAGGAATAAGCAAAACAATTCAGACTTGCAGGCAAAGATTATTCATCTCAAAAAGGAAATACTGAGAGCGAACACTGTGTTTTGTAAATGTCACTACACTCAAACAGAAATTCAGCTCTGCAAGAAAAGGGAAGCAAATATTGGGACTATTTATCTCTCAAAGATAGAGAGATCTAGATGGAGCTTCATTAGCAAATGTGTAACCAAGAAAAGTACCGAAAAGAAGATATGCAATGGTTGATTAAGGAACACTGCTTCTAGAAGACAATTTACACCTAATTTACTCCCTTTGACATCTGGTAATGGAATGCATCAAGTTTACAAAAACTTTTTCTTGGGTACTTTAGATATTTCTGGAAAAAGTCGAAACTGCTACGAAGAAAAACTTTAGAAAGTGGAATAGTAGAAGGCGATAGAAGGGGTCAACTCCGGCTACCAATAAAATCCCAGAAGAGTATATAAGGATATTGTTCGAAGCTCATATAAATTCAATCTCTCGTTATTGAATCCCATTATTGTAGGAGTTCTTCAAAGAGATTGTTCCTCCCAACAGGTTTATCCAAAAATCGTCTGAATCAAGATTACTTGAAATATTGCGAAGAACACCAGGTGGTCCCTGGTCACTTCTTCATTTTACAAGCATATCTTCACTAATGAATTCAACTATGGTTTCCACAGACCGAAAAAAGACCAGTGCGACAATTGTGCCTCAGTTTAAGAATAACTCAGAAAAAGAAAATTGAGGGTTGTTGGAATATGATTTACACCTTCTAAGAAAAAGAGAAACTCGAGAACACAAAACCAAGACAATTAACGAGTCAAGTTTTAGGTCATACACCATGGATTTGGAAAAATCTTGCTGACCCTCCAACTAGGAATTGGGCAGTTGTATTACAAGAAAAACCTATAATTTCACTGTAGATAGAAGTGTCATAAATTATATGTGGCATGAAACTGATGGAACTAAGGGTTCATCAGAAGTGGCAACATGTTTGTGGGAGTTACTTTCCAATTTACCTCCAGAAGTTTCTGAAGTCACATTCTATTCAGACACTGCCTCTGGTCAAAACCGAAATTACTATTTTAGCTGCTATGTTTCTAAGAGCTTTGTTTGTATTGGAGAACTTGAAAGTCATCAATCAAAAATTCATGGAGTCTGGGCATTCCGAAATGGAATGTGACAGTGTCCATTCTACTATTGAGAATGGGGAAGAAAAATAGAAATATTTGTTCCAGACCAGTGGTACACAGTTGCAAGAGGTGCAAAAATGAGTAACCCTCCCTATGTAGTAAAAGAAATGAACTATACACAATTTCAAGATTTCAAAGCGTAAAGCCAAAAGTTGATAAGTAATAAAAACATAAATACCGCCTAATTATCATCAGTTTTACCAAAGCCTAAACAGCGATCAAAGTACCAATGCTAATAATTCTGCTGAGTAGATTCGTTTTTTATTTCACGCCTTAGCTCTTCACTTTTGCATATTACATTTGGACTTATGGTTGCAATTATTATGATGGTGAATAGATCTAAGTACTAATTACTCAATTATCAATAATGATAGAATGTTTGTTGATTTTTTTCTCAATTGACTGTCAACATAAAGTGTCTGTGAACATCTCGGTCAAATTTCCTTACATCAGTAAATAAACAATAGAGATGTGAATTAACTTCTGTTTTTTAAGTGCAGACAGAAACCTAAATGTCGTTTTTCTCTAAATAGTGATTGTGTGGCTTAGGGGATCTCCTCCTCCTTCAAGACGACGATTTATACCGTTGTTTATTCCCAAAGAAACAAATTTTGAGAAAATTGTTCCAGTCATTTTTAAAAAACTAAAACTAAAGGAATAAATTCTCATTTAATTTGAAAGGTGATGTCACTCAACCCCTTACATTGATCTGTAAATGTGGTATTGGTGTGTGCAAATGTATGTCGCTTGGATAATTTTAATCTGTCGTTTTTTGGGGACTAGAGGATCTTGTTGATTGGGTCCTGTAACTGAAATTGTTGCTCTTGTAAATAATATGATGTTGAGTATGGAAAAATATATAGTATTATTTTTATTTTTTAAAAACGCCAATAATCTCAAAAACTATAGCCATTTTTGACGTATACAGTAATCAAATCGATTTGAAATCTAAAAGTTTAAGAACTGTTACATGTATTCGTTATCGCAGGTGGTTTATCCTTCTAAAATATTTTCAAGCCTAGGGCACTTCCGATTGTGCCTGACGTCGACCATAACTTCAGTAACTTGTTACGGTTTTATTTTCTGAATATAAAACGTGTGTCGAAAGCAATATTAAAACGTGTGTCGCAAGTAATATGTTACGACGAAAGTCGTATTTAGCGCGCATTTTGCTAATTTTCTATTGGTTGAAAATAAAATTCCTTTTCGTTTCCTAGACGAACAGCGGACACTTCCTTCTTCCGTACGGGTGGTTTAGCGTGCATCTTAAAATTAAAATTTACACAAAATCATTAATGTGTGTTACAAGATTTCTAATATAAATTATTGGTTAAGTTTCAATCCGGCTAAATTCATCGTGAGTACACATTGCTTTTCTCTTTTCTGTTTGTATTAATTTTAATTGCCTTATGATTTCGCTGTGTGTTATACCTGGATAACTCCTGAGGGTGCTGGAGTGGCTGATTAAGACCTTCCTGTCAATTAAAGACTACACTACGGTTTTGCGTTAGTTAAGCTGCAACCGGTGGAAACTACGTCTAACAGGGGTTGGTTATGCTTCATAACTCTTCCATCGAGGGAGCCTATCGCCTTCAGTTTCTCTTCGCACACCTCCCTTAAGAGGAATCCTGGGGTTACCTACTTCCCGAACTGTCGATATCGTCGCTAGCAGGAAACTCTTATTTTGGAACTGCATCCAAACAGATTACAGCTAAGTTTTATTATTTGAGTAACTTATTCAGTGGTAATGCGTATGAACCTCAAGTACATATGACATGGAACGGCTTGATCTCTAGCTTAAGTAAATCTTTATTCGGTGTACTCTCCACAACCGAACGTTTTTTTGCCAGCTCAATACGGGATCGGGCGCTTTACTTAGAGCGGTTGACGCGATAAACAAAAGGCCTATTGGGTTTGCGTTTATTAACTTACCCCGTTAATCTTAGTTTAAGTTAGTTTAAATCGCCGTGTATAAGTGATATGTGTACGCAGAGTCTTCTTAGTAGCCAATACTCAATTGGAACGTAAACATTAATTTTGGTGTAACTAAAGTTACCTGAAATCCGGCACATTAATTGCGAGCCTTATTTATTATTAAGCGCAGCTACTGCTAACGTACGTGAATATATGCGACAGTCTCCTATTTCTGTCACATTCACCTATTACTTTAATATTTGTTTGTTGTTTTATTGAATTGTCTGTCTTTCTCTTTTGTTGTGTTTGATTTAGCGTATTAGGTTTTAAGTAAAACCTGTTGATCTCCTGTTGGTCGGTTTTATTTCTTTCTTTTACCCACCAGGTGGCGCCTTGTTAGACAGCAGTTTAATTTCTTAGAACTCTTTAGGGACCTCCGCCACTCTCCGACGAAGCCCGACGCTGCTGCTCTAACTATTATCCTTCACGAACTTAGTGCGCTACATCGATCCGTATTTCCTTTGGTTTTTCTTTTTTAGGTCGTTCCTCTAGAACCGACGTTAGTTGTAAACCTCAACCGTTACAAATTTGAATAAAATTGCACTTTTTAATTCCTTGGCAAATTTTGAATAAATAGTAGATTATTTTACTAGAGTTAAACAATATAATTGTTGAGCTTAAAAGTTTGCTGGCAAAGTGTTAGCCGAGACAGCAAATTAAGCGAAACAATTATATTTTTAACTCAAGTGAAATATATTATTTTTCTTCAAGCGTTTATTGCTAGTTTTCATGTGTTATTTTCAAATTTTCGAGATTCTCGAGTCTTATAGTGACTTTTATTCTCGACGAATCAAGTTGGTACTTACTGTTACATTTATAATATGACATAACCGAGGTACCAACCTCTAAATAGTTGTGGAAACAAAATAACTGTTTTGCTTTTAATGTCTAGACAGTAAAAAGAGTTTTTAGCGTCTGCCAGTAGTTCAATAATATGACGTTTTATTGTCGCTTGAAGAAAAAATATTAAACTAGTATATCCCAAAAATCAACAGTTTCTTATATTTTTCTTCAAATTTCGTAAATTTTAAAACTAAATTTTTCATATCATTGATGAACAATCATCGTAACCTACGCTTAAACATAAGTACAATTCAATAATAGCAAAATTTGAAGGTTAAGTATTTCAAACAGAGACCCATATTTTTCTTCTCCAAGCGTCACAAAGAATACCATTTTTGAATTGTCATGAGTCTCTAAAGTTGACCTTAGTAACAAAAGTGTTAAATTTTAATTTTAGGAGCTAAACTTGTCACTCTTTAATTACGTGCTAAGTATGTACAGATTTCACAGTACACTTTACATGTAAAGTGACCCAATAGTGCACAAAGTTCGATGTCTTCAAATAATATAAAAATAGTTTTTTTTTAGTATGTTTAATATTTTTTATTATTAAATTATCCAACTTAACAATAAAAAAAAATATAAAAATATTTCTAAATGGTGTTCAATAGCTTTGTTACAAACCAAATCTATGTTTTGTTAAATGGATTACCTACATTATTAATAAATTGGGGTACTTTTCTTTCATTGTTTCTTTCTCATACATTATTGTTAATACCTAAACGAAATTGGTTATGCACGAATTTCTATGAAAAAAACTAATTGAGGGACTTATACCTTTTTAGTAAGAGTGAATTTTTTACTTATGGCCTTGAACATTTCTTGGTTATTGTTCAGTTTCGATAGTTAATCGATAATTGGACTTGACCAATTGTCATTGTTGGGTGAAACGTTCTAATTTGTATAACATAATTAATTGTGTATTAGCATTCCATATAATTAATACATCCTATTAATTAAGATAATTTAACAATTAACCCAGAAATTATAATAATAAGTAATTAAATTAACCATGTCGTGAAACTATGTCATTACAAAATCACAACTAAATAATCAAATAGTCGGTGTTGCCATGTACTCTAGATTCATCAAAATAAATATTTGTAAAACCTGTAGTATGTACGCCATGCAGTTATTTTATTTATTCGAATGGTACATTATACAAATATTGTATTGTGATGTAAGTGTTAATGAATGGTGCCCCAGAAGATCAGTATAAACATGTATAGTGTGGTGACAAAACCGTGTGAAATAGTAGGAGTAGTTAGTCTTGGCAAAGCATTTGCTTCAGGGTTTAGGAAAACCACTAAAACCTAAACATGTCAACCCTTACCCACCCTAGTGTTCACATGTAATAATTATAATTAAGTGTAAACATTATAGAAGGTAAATAAGAACATAAATATAACAGCACAGCTATTGCATGACGACGATATAATGAACCGATCCAAGCGCCAGTCACGACAATGACGAAAAAAGTAGGTTAAAGAAATAGCAAAACAAAATAATGGAAAACAGATAATCAAGGCAAGAATACAAAATATTGCTGAACTTCAGATGTCCTTCAGATTTGTAAGCCATAATATTGCTTCATCCGTTAAATTATGAAGGAACCAATGATAATTGCAGAATTACGAACGGCAACCTACATAAGTGTTCGCTTTATTTAGGGCTCATCAGTGTAATTATCACTGGGTACTGTGTTTTATTCGGTTAGCAAAATTTGATATATTCAATGTTGAAAAGTTCACAGCCGGCATCTTATACACCCTGTCCGTGTGTAGTACTTTAAAAAGTATATTTTTTCAAAATCAGTTTTAACCATCATTTTACGTTCCACCAGTGGCTACAGTTTAAATATATATATTTTCTTAATTATACAGGGTATCCTACTTTCGTAAATCACCTGTTAATATTTTAAATGGAAACATATATTTTTTAATTCTGAATCTACTTGAAAAACTATGGTGACTATGTATACTAGTCTTACTCAAAAAAAATGATACTTTTCGAGATATCCATTTTCAAACATTTAATTGGGTCAATATCGACCTTCAGATATTTCACGTTTTTATGTCATTATTTGAAATCATCAAATTCAAATTTTATTCACACTTAGGGCAGTTACGACCTCAACTGTCCATGATTTAAAAGCTGACATTAATTATACACGATATGATAAAAAATGTCAAACTTTGTAATCCAACATGATGAATAACTTGATAAAATCTAACGGAACACCCTGTATATTTTTCCACTGGATCGTTGTAGAAAAAAAATTCTCTACCACTTTGCTCTGTCCTCCAAAACTCAATCGTTAGCAGTGAAATGAGTTTTTATCAAAAATACACGTTTCATCAAAATATTTTTATTGGTAACTGGAAATTATAAAATAGATCTATCAAAATTTACGACAAAATTGCTGGACGGATTATTTTAAATAGCCAGGAAATATCTGAATAAACTGGAAATGTCAAATACGAGAAGAATTCCTATTATAAATGTGTCAGCATTCAAAATCTGTTTTTGTCAGATATTGATAAGGATGGAATTTATTCTTTTGTAACACCTTATCAATAGGCGTTTTCAAGAGCTCCAACGTAATCTGCTACTTGTCGTATTCCAATGGTAGGATTCTCAACTGCTGATAACGATAACGACGTTCTAATCGCACATCTCAAACATGTTTTCTAGTATTTTTCTCATAGTTAGCAATTGTAGTTTTTTTTAATCTCAGCTCGGCGATATCGTTGTAGTACTAAAGTAGTCTTTTAAGCTGCTTTACACAATCAGATTTTGAATGACAGACTTTTTGTTTCGATTTGTTCACTAGATTTTCAGAAGCCGGTGTATGCTTTCATGTTTACATCAGTGGATCTTTTTTAATCGAAAATTCGCACTCACCAATCAGATTCATTAATTTTGTCATAATGGATCAATCACGGTTGAATTCATCGGAAATATCTACGTGTTAAAACTTCCACTCAAAAAAATTTCCACCAAAAATGTCCAATACTTTTACTTGTTCAACTCTCAACATTCACTATTGATACTTTTTGATTATAATTAATTTTTAAAGTTTCTTCGTGGAATTTTCATGCCGAATACAACTCGATGGTATGATATTTCAGGAAATTTTCGATCTCAAATATTATGACTATTTGTTTCAACGACAATTATCTTCGAAACAAATTCCAGCAATTTCATAACAACTCGTTGTATTACTTATAATAATTTCATGTATTAGACCTCAGTAACTGCCATAGTAATTCTCAAAAAAATTGTTAAAAGAAACGCCGCAGGTGTTCTAAACACCCACTCAATCTAGAACTATTTATTTATATGTCTTCAGTTGCAGAAAGTTATGCATTTAGACAATTCGTAGAAAGCGAACTCTATGGTTTAGAAAGTGGTTGTTGAGAAGAAACGAGAGTTGTAGAGCCGCCAGTTTAGTTTTTGAAAACTTCATGCGCATGAGGATTCAAACGTTGCGGGAGATGTAGGTATTTTGTAAACACAAGATGCAACAGATGACAGAAGGTATAGTAGTTTCAGGATCTCCTGGCGGTTGCCCTCCATGCGCAGAAAAACTTAAATTCGTGCTGCAAATTCGAAAAAACGGTACTATTCAACTCACAAATCTAGTCATCACAGTAGCCATTTGCTTTTTTGCTTTCCGTTGTGATTATTCTAATTTTGAGCTTTTCCTTCTATTACATAGGTTGTACAATAGCAAACAAACACTCCCGATGAGTCCCAAAAAGGACGAAACAGCTGTCAGGTGATTCTCAGTGTTTGTTTGCTATTGTACAAACCTCTTGTACTTTACTGCAGGCGATTCGAAATTTTTGTACTTAGCCAACCGTTATGTTGGCTATAATTATTGAAGAATCGACTATGTAACTGCTTTACATACCTGTCGGCAAAGTTGCTAACATTTACGTACGTGAACGCTTTCACGAGTCGACACTAGATATTGTTTATATATAGGAGGTTTGTACAGTACAGAACAAACACTTCCGATGGCCCAAAGTTTGGGGAATAAACAGCTGTCAGGTGATTCTCAGTAGTTTGCTTGTTATTGGCTTTCCCTCTGCGCACTTCTATTGGCGATTCGTAAATTTTATACTTCGCTAACTCTTTATGTTGGCTATAATTATTGAAGAATCGACTATGTAATTACTTTACATAACTGTCGGCAAAGTTGTTAACATTTACGTAAAGTGAATGCTTTCACGAGTCGACACTCAGATATCGTTTATATTTATATATATATAAGCAACTTTGCCGACAGGTATGAAAGCAAAGTTACATAGTCAGATTCTTCAATAGTTATAGCCAACATAACAGTTGGCAAGTATAAACCTTTCGAATTGCCTTCAGTAAAATTACACGAAGAGGTTGTACAATAGCAAACAAATACTGATAATCACTCCCGACAGCTACTTCTGTCCTTTTGAGAACTCTTCAGGGAGTGAGACAACGCGAGTGTAAGTTCACTATTGTACAACCGCGTGCTGTCGACTATATGCCCTACTGGGAGGGATCACAATATTTAAACGATAGTTTGACTTTAGTGTCGACCATGTAAGCGTTCACGTACGTAAATGTAAGCGATTCGAAATTTTTATACTTGCCAACTGTTATGTTGGCTATAATTATTGAAGAATCGACTATGTAACTGCTTTACATACCTGTCGGCAAAGTTGCTTACATTTACGTACGTGAACGTTTTCACAAGTCGACATTAAATGTCGAAAAACTTATCGTATATATATATATATAAAATTGTCTTTTCAAGACACATTTTATTATTTCGTCGTGTCCGGCACTAGATTGTTTAAAAATAAACATGAAGTGAGTTGTTATTCAAAGTCAAGCTCGTGAAACATGAAGGTAGCAAGTTTGGAGTCACCTCGGAAAACGATTAACAAGCCAGCACCTAAATCTACCATCGACAAGTGTGATGAAAAGTTGTTAGACGAATAATTCACAATTTTGTGTACACTCAAAAGCAAAAGCCAACAATGGAAAAGGTGTTTGCAGCTGTTCAAGAAGAAGGTGTCCATGAAACGGAAAATTAAGTATGTTTCTGTTGTATTATAAAGAAGATGGGATTTAAATGGCAGAAGCCAATAGACAACAGGAAGGTCTTGTGGAAACTTCCGCAATAAGATCGAAACGCACCACGTTCCTAAGAAAAATGAAAAAGTTCCGTGAAGAAGACAGAAACATTGTTTAGTGATGAATCTTATCTGCACAGTTCGCATTCAAGTTCACATGGATGATGGATGGCACGATGATAGTGGCAAGGAGCAAAAGCTCCTGTTTTAAAAAGGACAGCGCCTGATAATGTTACACTGTGGGGGGAAAGAGGATTCGTACCTAACGCTTTGCTAATGTTTAAATCAGGATCGAAGTCAGGTGATTATCATGATGACATGAACTCTAAAAACTATATTAAATGGTAAACTGAAAAACTAATTCCAAATATTGAACCTAACTCTGTGTTAGTAATCGACAATGCGTCCTACCATAACATACTTACCGAGCCTAATCCAACATGTGCCTGGAAGAAAGCAGATTTGCAAACTGGTTAAGGATCGTGGGTTATATTTCAAAAGTGTGAAACAAACCAGAACTCTTTGACAAAATTAAAATTAATCGACACTTCAGAAAAATTATTTAATCGACAAACTAATGGCTGAACATAATCATGCTTCCCTTATCATCCGAGTTGAATCCAATAGAATTAATTTGGGACCAAATTAAAAATTATGTAGCAAATCATAATGTTACTTTTAAATTTGAAGATGTGTGGAAATTAGCAGAGAATAAATTTAAATCAATTGGTCGTGAAGAATGGGAAGCTGTATGCAAACACACAAAAAGGTTGAAGAGGAATATTTAAAAAGAGAAGGTTTTATCGATGAAGGAGAAGATGATATTTACAGTTAATACCGGTGAAAGTGGGGAAGAATTTACTAGTAGTGATTCGGAATCTATATAATAATCTGTTACATACAGTGATATAGCTTATCGTTTATTACTTTTTGAAGAGAACCTCCGAAATATATGTGTGTTGTGCCTAAAACCAGTGCTTTTCAAGATAAACGACATAAAATAAAAGGACAATTGTAACAGAATCCGATTTATTTATATATGCATCTAAAGATAATAGTTTTATTAATGTTAAAGTGCAATACGATAAAGATTTTATACAAAAATTTTAATTTCTAAAGTTTCACTTCAAATATAATAACAAAAGTGATTCATGTTATTTGTACAGGAAGAAAAAAGAAAATAAAGTATTATGATCTTAACGTGGTAGTTAATACGTTGTAAGGGTTATTCTGCTCTTTGGACAGCACAACGTATTGGCAACCATTTATAAACTAGTAATAAGTTCACGTCATAAATTTGTCATCTCCTAATATTGTATGGTGTTAGTGTTCATAGATAACGATGCAGAATTACTAAAGTGGTTGAGAATTTTGTAAAACTTTTCACTGGCAAATTTTTGGGATGGAACTGCAGTGGTCTTTAATCTGTGTGTTTGATTTCTTTCATCTATTCTTAATAAGACGAGTTAGATTAAGATCAAGAAGGTATTCAAATTTACCGATCTGATAATAGCCCAGATTAAAGATACATTATCACTTCTTCATTTTCTATCTATCCGTTGGAGTTGGTGTAATTTGTAGTAATGAAATTATAACCACTGAGTAAATATAATTAATTTTGTTCTCCTTATTCAAAACAGCTGATGTACAGGCTAGGTTATGTTTACAACAGAGTTTTGTAACTAAAAAGAATTTTTAAAATAAAAAGTGTTCAGTCGATAATCAATATATACCTAAGTGTCAATTATTAATTTTACTTTCAATAATTATAATATTAACTTAAAATACTTAAATAATTAAACGTGTATTATTATGTAGTCAACATATTCAGGATGGCACTTTAGCTACCGACGCTTCCCGATATATTCGTTGGTGCCTACTTTTCAAATTGTTTGAAATTCCGCCGCGCATCTTTAAGAGGTTAACCGCCAGGAGATCCTGAAACTACTATACGGTCCTATCTCGGCATCTCGAATGAGAAATCGAATACAAAATATAACTTGATTAATGGAACATCAAGTCCAGTAGTATGCGAACAGACAAATTTGAACTTGATTATGATCGAATCTTAAATCTAATGCATAAATCTGATTGTGGAAAGTGCCTCATTTAAGATTTATTATATCAAACTTGTTAATTTTTCATAATTACCTTGTGCTTTAAAATAAAGACCTATTCCACTTGTAACGTATTTAATTATTATTTCGCAATTTTATTAAAAGTTTATTTAATATAAATGTTTATAATGTGATTGAAAATAAAAAATGTATTTAAATTAGAATTTTAGAAACTAATTTGATTGTTGTACTTACGATGGATCTCACCTTCGTTAAAAAAAATAAACGAATATTGTTAGAGAGAAATTTAATACATGTTTCAAATTAACTACGTTTTTATTTAATTTTCTGTAAAGTGTTCACATATATTTAAAATAATAAATATTTTCATGCGTTGATAAAAAGTCGTTATCGGAGGTGTAGCAAATTGTAAAAACCGCAAGGTAACTGTAAATTAAAAATGCACATACATAGGTTTTTTGTTGTAAGTAGTGCTTTGAAGTAATAACAAACGGAATCTGATATTTTGTCGTATTTAACGTAACTTAAATTTTTTTTGAAAATGAATATTTCACTTGTGTTAAAAACTTTAGCTATTACTCAAATCGAGAAAACTTGTATCAAATTATTAATGTAATGGTAAGGTGTGTGAACAATACACAGAGGGCACCCATAGTAGTTGGTAGAAGAGGTTTGTGTACAAAGTTTTAAAAAATGTGTTAAAATTCTCATACTTCGTCTCTAAAAATGTTATTTTATTAAGATAATTGTCAATTTTGCTTGAGGCTATTAAAAAATATATGTCGCTGTAACCATTGCTTTAACTAAAGTGTTATTATGAATAATTATTGGCAACTGTATGACTGGGTATAATTTTTTTCCATAAATCAATATCTGTGTGAATTTTGCTACATTGCAATTAAAAAACGCAAATAATTGTAAGAGAAACACTTATTTAAATTTGTATCAATTAATTCAAAAAAGTGCAGACTCTTCAATTAAAACAAATTAGATCCATTAATTTTTTTATTAGAGTTGGTAATGCATAACAGCCATACCTTATTGAACCTAGGCTAACTGAATATCGTCGTTGATGCTGCAATAGGTCGTATGTCAAAATAAACAAGTTTTCAGGGAGGTAAAGAAATCGAATATTTTCGTTACTTTAAGAGTAATAATTTCAGAAAATATGGAGATCAGACTGTGCTATGTTACTTTTATTGTGAATAATAGTTGGTTATGAACAGTTTTTGTATTTCTGAGTTATGTTTACATACGACATACTTGATTCTAAAAATTGGCTAATTTCATCTGACAAGATATTTTGCCGTTTCATGTTTTTAATGAAAAACACTTAAATTGTTTTTTTCTTTTATTAAATTAGTAAGTACATATAGTGACTAATTAAAACCGTTAAAAAAAACTAAAACCAGTTAAAAAACAAAAAACTATAGCCAAGCATGGTTGAACAAAGTAATCAGTGTAATCACTAAATCGATTATTTTTTGTGTTTGAAGCTGAACGCAAATGAACACATTCTTCAAATGAAGTTAAAGTGTCATAAAAAGTGTGATAGTCTGCAGGCATTAACAATTTGAGTTCTTGCAGGTGCAAAAATTTTGACAACTCAATGACACATGATGAATTATATAACAGTGGATGTTCGGCAGAGTAAGATTTCTGTGAGGGACGTCTGGGTATATTAGTCCAATAATGCTTTCTGGCAAGTACTGTAGTGCACAAATGTCAGTCACACACGGATTTCCAGTTTTAGAGCCAGATCAAATACTGGTATAAATTGTTGAGTCATATTTAAAAGAAATCTTGATATGTCAATGTAATGACATTGTATGGCGATGGCTTTTCTCTGGCTGATCTAATAATATGTATATAGTCAGCAGGAATAAAAACGTCCCGTTTTCGTCCTAACTTCATTTCTATAGCGCTATGAATGGAGTCAACCTCCATCTGGGTATGATCCACTTCCAAATATTTTTGTTCTATCGTTATATTTTTCTTTACAGAAAACTCGAGGAGACAACTTGATAACTTACTATTTCGATTTTGATAACAACAGCCGTCGCACCATATTATAATTTCTGAAGGTTTGTGCTTCTCAATTTCACCTAAAAGGAACTTCACCATAACTGAAGCAAAATAACGCTTTCTAAACCTCCATTGGCCTCATGCCATAAAAGCAAGATACATCTTTATCATTCAAATTGTAGAATGTCAGGTTGTGAACGTTTAACTTGGTTTTGAAGTAAATTGATGATGCCTGTAAACGTGCACAATAAAACCTCCTGGAGATCCACGGTATAGCAACGCAGATGTTTTCATCGCCAGAGGAGGTTGCAGATTCTTTGTCTTTATTCTTCTTCTCGTGCTTGATTTTTTCTAGTGGATGTGTGCTTCATAAAGATTGTCATCTAAATTTCCTTTTTGTGCATCATACATGAATTACACTGGTCCTTTTTCGGAGAATAGATGTCGAGATAGATAGAATTGAATGTTCTCCAGGAACATACCCTTCTACTTTCTTGTATACAGGTTTCACGGAATACGGCATATAAGTGCCTATTCCATATTGATTCCAAATAAAGTATTCGACTTAATGATCTACAGTAATGTGACTCTACCTTCAGCAAATGTTCTAGAAGCTCACGAACAATTTTCTGATAATCGGTTTCTGAAGAGTGTTCCTTTTCTAGAACAGTGGGAGTTTTATCGATGGTAATAGTAAGAAATAAGCTATATATTTGCGGTTATAAAATATAAATTAAAAAAGTACGAGTTACTTTAAAGTTTTAAAGCTCTTGACTGATCAATTTAGACTCATAATTTAGCAAATTACATAAATAAAGAAAACGTACCTGAACAGTTTCAAAAATGCACCATTTTCAACGTTAAACAATGATCAGTTGCACCAAAACCCCACGTGAATGACATACGACTAACTGAAGTATCCAATTGACTAATGTTGTGACATTGACTGTATTTGATAGACACGCCTCCCAACTTTCTATTGGATCTTTGCAGATACGTAGAACCGCTTTTGTGGATACTTAAGCACTATAACCCCAATGTGGCATTTTTTGACATACGACCTATTGCAGTATCAACGACGATAATATGTTTTTCAATAGTATTTTGTGTCGCTAGGGCAGAAAGTAGGGTATTTGCAGACCGCGGATGCCTGTTGATGCCCGGCGAACACAGCAAAGGTGAAGAACAAAGTTTCACAAAGATTCCATATATTTTTCGTTTTGTTTTATCAAATGCCATACCGCATGTTTTAAAGTTTTTTAACTATCTATTATGTTGTAGTTAATTATGGGTAAACATCATCACTGCTTAACTAGACTTAACCATTTATTCTAACAAGGGTGTAGGTTCAACGAGCAATCAATTTAAAATGCAATGGAGATGTCGCTGAAAACATGATTGAAGTATTTTAAGCAAAATTATTTTACACTTTAAATTACATAATCAGTTTATAGGATAATTAAAACAAAAAAAAGTAACCTCATTTTTGATCTGCTTTACGTAAATTTGAGATTAATTAATTATGTATGTTTGATTTAATAAGTCAATTAGGTACTTACGAGATATAAGGTACCAGAAAATTTTAGAATATTTTACGCTAAAATGAGTTTTTGGCCTCGCCTACTATAAATGCAGTATTACCTGTCAGTGGTAGGTTCGATTTACTGAACCGATGCGGTAGCGTGCACCGTAAAATTTTACGTTTAGTTGTGGCTTAAAAATTAAAACGTGTTACTTATATTGTAAATTGTTTATAAAAATCAAATTTACCGATATTTTTCCTAGATATTGTTTGTGTACGTTTAAAAAACAAGTATTTAAAATAATAAAACAATAGATTCATAATTCGGAGGTTGGCAGCTCTGCTTGCATCATCGACATAACCTAATGTTATAATACCCGTAATAATGCAGTTGAACATAGTACTTAACACAACAATTTATTTAATAGAAATTTGGGTTACAACGATTACTACGAACAAAGAAATTGTGGGTACCAGAAATTATGTATCAACATTGCAATTGTTGAAAATATTAACAGTAATGGTTGCAGTTTTCTAGATTAGAGAATGGTCCTGGTATTAAATTATTTGATTCGTTAAACAACGTGGCTGAAGTTCTGCGGAAGCAGTGCCCGTGTAATCTGCAGCACATTCAAGTTTTAGAAAAGCAGCAATTTTGGAAGGAATTCCACCAATTGTGTTGAGACCTACTGGTGAATTAACACATCGACCTTTTGGTATTTCCATAAAAAGTTTTTCAGGTTTCCAGTTAAATTTAAACGTATCTTAATATAATTCTTGACAATTTCTACCCAATCTGGTTTTGTAATTGCAAATGTTCTGTATATATTATTTTTAGTTTCAGGTAATTCAATAAATATGATATCATCTTTAATTTTAACATTTTCAGTTTTTAGAGTGTATAACTCATTCCTTCGGCAGGCACCACTAATACCTATTACTCAAAGCTGTCTGTAATTAATGATAGTTGATTAACATATTTACCAATCATAATAGAAATATTTACTTACTTTCATAAGAAGAAAATCATCATCGCAGGCAGTGTTTAAAAAAGTTGTTACTTGGTCATCCTCTAAAATTTTATTTTTTTCGGTTTGTGATTTTTAGTTTTTACTTTTAAATATGTTATCAGTTTAGTGTAGTTAGAAATATCTAAATTTTCGTAAATTTTTAAGTTTTAATCATTGAGTATATTGCCCAAAGAGATTTTTCTTTATCGACAAATTCTTTAAAATAGCACAGCAAACACTCTCAGAATATGTTTTAATTGACTTTGTTTCACACCACCGTTTAAAACTATTGAATTGATTTAAGTACCGTTCTTGGATTTTTCAGGTAATAAATCTGAATTTAAATTAGCTGCTATTAATCGTATTTCCTCTGGAGTTACATTTAATTCACTCTCCAACTCTGAATCGGACATTTTATTGTTTAAATCACTCTATTTAAAAAAAAACGCTATTATTAATAATTATCACACTATGTAATTAAGATGTCCGCTTGTATAACATTTGTTTCCACAGACCACTTATTTCTTGTTAATTAAAATTCTACAATAAAAAATAACTGAGTATATGTATAATAAGAAAAAGGTGAGATGTACAATTATATAATATATATAAAGGTAATTAATACAGATAGTTGTTGTGACATCAACAATTAATACACTTTAATTACAAAATGTTCTAAATTATTTGTTATTTAACACATTTTCATGTAGTATTCCAATTTGCCTACTGCTGAAGTAATCTTTAAACTTTATAGAGAAAAAGGATATCATTATAATCAAACTTCGATCTAAGTCGAGTAAACAGGTAACAGGGAAGCATATTAGAAATTACTGTAAGCTGCCTGCGACTAGTGGTTAACCAGTTATCAATATCAGTCAGAGGTCCTATATTCTTGAATCATGCTACCAATTCATCAAACGACTCCCTATTGCTAGAATAAAACAAATTGCTCGAATTTGTACTGATATATCACAAGACTTTATATCTCATGATTTCAAGAATAGTACCAGGTGTCGGCTTTTCTCATGCATATCTGTTCTATATGAAAAACTGTGTAACCCTTCAATTCTTGTGAAATGGAAAAACTTTGAGGATACAAGAACAATTAACACGTTCAAATCTATTGCTTCTACAAGTAGAGTATAAACAATTCTTGATTGCTCTAACTAAAATAAAAAGTTAATTCAAATATTTTTGTAATAACCTACGAATTTACTTACCTACAATTGCACATTGAAAACAGAAGCAAAGTAACTAAACTTTTACCATTTGGACACAGTCCAACTTCGGAAGAGCTTTTTCACAACGACTCTGGCTGGAATCTTTTACAACTGAAACTTAAGAACGGGGTTACTTTACTATTGCAATAATCAGCTTAAAGGTACTTAGTTGTCCTTATTCTTATTTAGTTTCATTGGTATTAAAATCCGTGACATCTCCTTGAGAACTCACGTTCTTTGCGTAAGTTTTTTTTTCACATAGATACATAAATGGATATTTGACTTGTTTTATTGTACACAGCATATTTTGTGGAAGTTGAAAATACGAAATTACACACAAAAATCGGTTTCGATTATTAACCGTTGACAGCATAACTGTCAATATCAAATCAAACACAACGCATGCTGCCAACTGTCAAAATGAAAACCATTGTCAAACATTGCTTTATAATCATCAATGATTAGTGATTTATTCGGCCAAAAATCTAATACAAATGTCAGGTTAGGTAGTTTTATGAGCGCCCAACCGAGTTGTCGCGCTGTAAAATACACCTACCACACTCTAATGTGAAATAACTCATTACCTTTTATGCGCTTGCGCGTCTCCCTTTCTGCTCAATGCGCACACGTTGTTATGTCTGGTACGTAAAATTGACTTTTATTGAATCTACTTGATATTGAAGTATTTTCAATTTGAAAGTCCGTTGCGACAAGGTTGCATAAAATTTTGTGTAATATTCTCGACCACGAAATACTTTAGGCTCGCAAGCGGACTACTAAAGTTGTATTTCGCAGCCTTGTTATACAATAACTATTTCAGCATTTGCCAGTAGTTTAATAATATGCCTTTTTAATGATGCTTTAAGAGAAAACACGTAAGGCGGCCGTTAGACATTTATGAAGACTGAATCAATTTGATTTTTGGCAAATTTGTAGATTTATTATTAAAAACCTAATAAAAATAATATGGTCATTGTACAACTTCCGGTTTTCTATAAACGAAACAATTCTATATATTATTTTTAATTCTATATTCAGCATAAAATTCTGCAAACGATGATACCGGCTATTTTACTATTACAAGTCTAATCATTATTCAATTTATTCTAAATTTTTAGTCACCAGTAGACAATTTCTTAAAGACGCCTATCTCAGGTACTATTTTGAATCAGATACTTGAAATTTTAGGATGGGGTACTAAAATAGTTGTACTTTTAATAGACGTACACATTTAAATCGTTTGTTGTTCAGGGTGTTTGAAAATTCATTTTTAAAAAAAAAATGATATACTTTAAACTTTGAAGACTTTTATTGTAAATAGAACGCCCTGTTTATTTTTATGTAATTTTACTCAGAAAATTCTTCTGCATCTATCTGCACTTGGTATTCCCTATAGCTATCTCTCTCGTCAGTTTAGAGCAAAATTGAAATTAAAATATTAAACGTTTAGATGATATTATTTTCATTTTATTAAAAATATTTTTTATTAGTATGCTGTGAAATGTACTAAATAATAATCTTTTTTTTTTTTTCGAAAAATAATTTATTGCGTTCTGTAACCTTTTAAAATATCCTACAGACTAAAATAGTTATTTGTCCAACAAGTGAGGAAAGCGATTCTTTTTTCCATTCGAGCTTGAGTTGCCTCACGAGCGCGTAGCGACTGAGGCATTACAGTGAGAGTGGAAAAAAAGCTTTCCTCTGTGTTGCTACTACAACATTTTTTCCATGACATTCCCCAAAAACAAACCCAAATGAAAGAAAACTATTAATTGTAAAAATAACATATTGTTACAGGATTTCGTTACAATTTCGTATGCAAGAAGAAAAGTCAACAATCGAAGGGTTACATTAGTCTCACCTATTTATTTTGTGGTCTCGGTAAGGTCTCAACCTGTCATAGCGCAAAGTTGCTATCCGCGTAATTCTAACCAATAAATGTAGGGTAACAATGTTTAAAAGTCGAAATATAAGATACTAAATTAAACAAAAGTGACTGAATAGTTATTTGTGCAACAAAATTAAATTTTTTAATTAAGTTCCAAGCGTTTAACATTCTAGCATCATGACATTTTTCCTCACTATTTGTAGAGAGAATAAACGTCTGTTTTCTAAGTATGTCGTGGAAAATAGCTATTTGTCCAACAAGTGAGAAAAAGCGATTCTTTTTCCACTCGAGCTCGAGTAAGAGAGGAAAGCTTCCTCATGTGTTACACACAATATTTGTCCAATGACATTCCCCAAAAACAACCTAATGAAAGAAGTAATTATTTATTGTAAACGTTACTAATTGTTACAGAATTTCGTCACAATTTCGTACGTAAAAGCAAAAGTTGATAATAGGTGGGTTCTAATAGTGTCGCTACAGTATTCTGCGGTATCGGTGTGGTCTCAATCTGTCATAGCGCAGCCGCGCACTTCTAACCAATAAATGAAGGGTAGCAATTTTAAAAGTAGAAATATAATGTATTGAATTAAACAAACCTGATTGAATTCCTAAATTAAATTGTTTAACTAAATACTAGACACAAATTAGTTCTCTAATGACACATTCTTGCATTTTCTAAAGAGACATTTTTGCTAACACGACATTATTTTCCCTTGCTGGTGAGGAAAACTCACTTGCTTCCTCACTATTTGTGTAGAGAAGAAAAGTCCGTTTTCTAACGTATGTCGTGGAAAAAATAAATTACACCATGTGTATGTATGGGGCGTATATGAGCAGTTGTAAAATAGTTATTTTCCTAATAAGCGTCGAAGTAACGTAAAATATCGTGCGAGTGGTGCTAACTAAACGAGTGCGAAGCGTAGCGTAGCACCAGTGGTTCTACACACGAGCACAGATATTTACACTTTCGTACGAGTCAGAAACACTATTTTTAGACGACTGCAATATAAAATTACGTTCTTACTTGTTAAGGGTTAAGAAAACTTTTTGCACTCAGTGCATGTAAAACTACCAGGATAAGTACGTGAAAACGCCTAATGAAACAATAGAATTACGTACTAGTGTTTCAAAATGTAGCAAAACACTGGGTTAATAGAGCATTTGGCTACAAAAATATTTGCATAAGCACAATAATTTTAGTTACGAGAAATCACTTTACATGACTAATATAGCAAAAACTCTTTCAGATCTGTAATAACTGATAATTGAAAATTCGAAATGACGAACAGACAGCTTGTATATTATTTGTCACTTTATGTAGATAGAACTACTAGCGTGCGTTGTACACACAAATTGGTTGATGTAGTTACATTTTTCGTTATTTAGAATGCAATTTACGCACTTTGTATTTTTTGTAACATGCCGAAAAACACTCAAATCTTCAAATAAACGTTTGACAATTAAATAGGTTAACTCAGACTGGATGACAAATGTATGCATTATGTGCATTTGCGTTGTAGCTTACAGCCTCACTAATTAAATTTTGTGGTTTGAATGTTATAATATCAGAAATTTGAAAGTGCGAATTTAGAAAAATGTCGTGCAAAAATAGGATACGCAACTTGTGCGTAAACAATACCCGGGAATTCGTGCCAATGCCAATTCCTTAAAGAATCTGTTTACGCACATGTCACGTAAATAACTATTGCAAACACCGTGGGTAACTGGCCGTTTTACAAACTAAGGGCAGTGTTAATTGGATGTTACATTCATCGGTACTGCTAGACATTTGCAATAATTCTCAAAATTTTAAACGCGAAAACAATTTTTAGCTTTAAATTTACTGTGCTTCAAATAAATAATATGTTAAATTCGGTAGATCACCTCCACTTGATAATTTTTAATTGAACTGGTAAAAAATTGATGCGCAAGGTCGTTGTTAAGTGTAACTAAGACGATATGAGTGTAAACTATTAATCTTTTAGTTTTATCACAAACAGTTTTGTAAGAGCGATGATATTTTGCATTTTCGGATACAACTTTGTGTTGTGATATGGTTACTTTCAAGAGTAGTCGTCTACAAACTTAGTTTTTGCGTTCTGAAACATTATCAATATGTCTAAACACAGTAAAAGCAGAGTTGCAATAAAATTCTAATACAATACTAAAACGGTAACAAACTTAAAAAGATCTGTATTTTATTTGGAGCGTATGTCTTCAAATAAAGGCCTTTTATCAGTTCAGGATGATTTCGGTTCTTATTTTGAAGTACTCAAAATATTTGAAATGACAAAAGAACAATTTCACAATAGTGGTGTTTAATATCGTGAATGAGAATTACATTGTTTAGTTTCCTTACTTTCAATTGTAATAGTGTAGTTTTAAAATGTCCGATTATAAAATGTTTATATTTTAATTGTGGCAAACGCAAAAGACAATATCCTAACATTGAATTTCAGATTTCTGTCAAGGGATGTAGCTGTTCTCAAAATTGATCTAAAATTGTGGTGGAAGGGCGAAGTTCAAAAGACATCATATTTTTATTAAAAATAGTAATTTAAAGCCCAGAAAATTTTGTAGACTTTTTAGATAGAGTGGCAAATAATTAAATTTTTTCATTATATCAAAACCAAAACATCTTTTTGCTAATTTAAACAACACTTTATTTTACTGTTTATAACTACCATAAATTTTCATTTGTAAATTAAAATTATAAAATTAAACAAACAAATTGTTTTAAGTAATGAACTGGAATAGTTATTAACGAACGTGTGTGTGAATACAGACTCTTTCGGAATTAATGTCCGTTTATTCGAAAATTCTGGATTTGGTTTACAAAATTTTAAACAATACTATGCAAGTAAACCAACAATTTATTTGTTGAAAGTTTCTAAGTGGGAGTGTTTCTGTCTTTTGAAATACATGTTCGTAAGTAGAGACTTTTAATTATTTCATAGATAGCAGCCATTATATCAGCATTGGTATTGACGATTTTAATTTAGATGTTACAAGATCATTTTTTATTTTCAAATTTTATCATATTGCAGTATGTCAAGCTAATTTAAACTACACCCCTTAAACATACGATTGCGGTAGAATACAGTGTTCCCAAATTATTGTATTACAGACACACATACAATGCTAAAACTAGGGGCCACGAGTCAAGTGCTGCTTCGCCTGATGGGATTGCTGTCATGGCTCGTACAATGACTTTTCTCTTACCAAAAAAATAGTGTCTTATACTTCAATTTGATATCAGCTCGCTTCGTCGCTGCTATGAAGCTCTCATGTAGAATCGTTTTCTGCAGCCAGTTCAGCACCGTTTCAGTCAATAGGTTGCCGATTCTCAGCTCGTACGTTGGTTTTTTTTACCAAAAAAATAGTTGATAAAGAGACGGCTCGCGTCGCTCCAAATCAGAAACTCCTGGATTTTAGCTCCTCAGAATACGGTGGTCGTGTAACTCAAAACACAGTTCAGTAGCTCGACGCTTAACATTCTCTAACATGTTTTGATCACGATTAAGGACCGGATACCACGCTGACCCCTCGCATATCCAAGAAGAGGCCGAATTTTCGTAAACGATTTTTGATGAAGATGTAAACACAGAGTTAGCACGTTTACATGTTTTTTATAATATGTTCCTGACCAAGCAAAAACGGACGTCACTGTAACACCTAAATCCACGTAGATACCAAAAGAAGTTGGTCGTAGAGAAAGTACTGAAACTGCGGATTATTTTTGCTGAGGTGCAAACAACACATTTATAAGACGTTTAAAGGAAGTAAATCAATCACAACAATTAATTTACTGATATCTTTGTAAGACGTAATGTTCTTAGTAAAGGATTACCATAAATTTTAGTATCAGCATGTGCTTTTCTTGCAATTAATATGATGTGGTAAAATCACTAGTGTATGCAATGAATGGTAGAGGCCAAGAGTTTGATCCCTGAGAAACTCCAATTATCACAACTTTAAGCTGATTTGGTGGAACGATTGTCCAATTATATCCTTAAATGCTCTGTTGTTTAGGTAGTTTTAACCAAAGTTACCACGAATGCGGAACGCCGTCGAAAGCCTTGGCAAAGTCAAGATATATTATATCAGTTCGCAGTTTATTATAAAGGGACAGAGACCAGTCGTTACGCAAGTAAAGATTTGTAGTTGTGGATCTCTCACAAACCATATTGTTCAAGTGGTACTACATGGTGTTTTGTAAGAAAATCGAGATTGCCCTTGTCTCTGTCATCTTTTTATAAATAGCAGTTATGATGCTACTTTCCATTACAGATTCGGTACCATCGATGTTTCGAATGAGCGATCATACGGATAATAGGAGTACAAAGTATGTCAGCAAAATTTTAAGAAAAATGTTTAATTTATCGATCCTACGTGAAGAGTTATTTCGAAGACAAGTAGTTTTCTTTAACTATCTCGATATCGAACGTGACTTCAGTGAGACTATCCTGAATGCGATTAGTTTTTAAATTTGGTATAATGTTGTAAGTTCATTTGTAAAAAAACCGATGCAAATGCATTTGCCAAAATTTCTGCAGTTTCAAAATGACTTGAACATATGGATCCACTGTTTTCGCAGACGTGGAATACCAACTTTAGGGCACAAATTTGATCGAACATATTTATACAACTTTTGCGATTATCTGAACATGTAATAGCCCTTCTTCATATTCTGTCTGGCAGTCTTGGAGGATTTCAGTAAGTTTGAGAAAGTTCTGTGAGTAATAAAATCTTGCTTAGTATTTGAGCGCTTCTGTATTTTCTCAAAAGGTTACGCTTATGGTTAATAAGGACATAAAATCACTATTTATCCAAGGCTTAATAGGATTTTTTCTGGAAGTTTATAAACGAATTTTTGTGAATAGTTTGTTGGATAATTTGTAGAAAAACATTCCACATGTCATTTACATTATTCAGAGGAAATCCACTGTACCTCATTTATAAGTTGTCCATCATTTGTTAAAAAATAGACTAGGGTTGATGGATTATTATTGGTACGATATCTTGTGGTTTTACTATTAGCTTAGATAAATTAGAATTAATGAAAATCGTACAAAAACGTTTAAAAGGGTGGCGGCTTGTCCATATGGTCATTTGGTCAATGACCTCCCAAAAATTTTGACAATATATAAAAAATATTCATTATTACGTGTTTTATTAAAATAGGTAATTAAGTCGCAAGTACAATAACTTAAAATTTATCGGCCGTCGTTCGTAATTCATCCTCTTCAACCTTGGGCTGGCGGTGCGAATTGTCCTCATTGAATTAGATCTACCCGAAAAACTCGAAAACGTGCAGCGCCCGAATAAACGCGAACGTCCGAAACAATAATCAACTTTGGGTCATGAGCCGGATCCTGCAGTTTACGTTGACTTCGTATAGGGTGTACAACTACGCTCGATTTTTGATTCGATTTTCGCGTGTTTTAAATCAATTTAAGAATTTATATTGATATGTTTTACTGTTGTTGTGTTGTTTTGTAAAAATACTATTTTTGATTCGCGTGTGCATGCGCTATAATAGAAAATGTCGGTAGTGCAGAAAATTAAACAACTAAAAAGTGCTAACAAACTTAATTTTACAAAATTAGTTGAGTTCAAGGCAAATGGTCGTCCTTTGCCAGAACTAAGTTTACGACAGACTAGCAAAGACAAAAATAAAGATGTTCATCGAAACTTTCGCAAGGTAATGTACGATTTAGCTAACTGGATATGTGGTTGTGAAGTATCAAATGTATTTTACTGTTTTGTTTGTTTATTATTTTCTAAAGACTCGTCAGACTCGCCATAGTCCAAATCCGGTGTCAGAGATTTAAAACATTTAAAAGAGGAAATAAAAACATGTTTCGTCTGCAGAACACATGAAATGCTCGGTAAATTTTGCAACCGTAGGAAATGTTGATATTCGTACACAGCTAGACAATGCTTATAGAAAATCCCTTAGAGATTTTAATGAGAATGTTTCGAAAAATCGCTATATTTTGAACAAAATTGTAGATTGTATAAAATTTTGCGGTGCATTTGAGTTATTTATATTTTTTAAGTATGCCTATTTTTTAAATTAATTTTTGACCTCCCAGTATGATTGACCACGAGCCGCCACTGTTTTTTTTTTTTTTTTTTTTTTTTTTTTTTAATTTTTTTTCTCAGTGGCGGCTCGTGGTCAATCATACTGGGAGGTCAAAAATTAATTTAAAAATAGACAAACTTAAAAATATAAATAACTCAAATGCACCGCAAAATTTTATACAATCTACAATTTTGTTCAAAATATAGCGATTTTTCGAAACATTCTCATTAAAATCTCTAAGGGATTTTCTGTAAGCATTGTCTAGCTGTGTACGAATATCAACATTTCCTACGGTTGCAAAATTTACCGAGCATTTCATGTGTTCTGCAGACGAAGCATGTTTTTTTATTTCTCTTTTAAATGTTTTAAATCACTTACACCGGATTTGCACCATAGCGAGTCTGACGAGTCTTTAGAAAATAATAAACAAACAAAACAGTAAAATACGTTTGATACTTCACAACCACATATCCAGTTAGCTAAATCGTACATTACCTTGCGAAAGTTTCGATGAACATCTTTATTTTTGTCTTTGCTAGTTTGTCGTAAACTTAGTTCTGGCAAAGGACGACCATTTGCCTTGAACTCAACTAATTTTGTAAAATTAAGTTTGTTAGCACTTTTTAGTTGTTTAATTTTCTGCACTACCGACATTTTCTATTATAGCGCATGCACACGCGAATCAAAATAGTATTTTACAAAACAACACAACAACAGTAAAACATATAAATATAAATTCTTAAATTGATTTAAAACACGCGAAAATCGAATCAAAAATCGAGCGTAGTTGTACACCCTATACGAAGTCAACGTAAACTGCGGGATCCGGCTCATGACCCAAAGTTGATTATTGTTTCGGACGTTCGCGTTTATTCGGGCGCTGCACGTTTTCGAGTTTTTCCGGGTAGATCTAATTCAATGAGGACACCTGCACCGCCAGCCCAAGGTTGAAGAGGATGAATTACTAACGACGGCCGATAAATTTTAAGTTATTGTACTTATGACTTAATTACCTATTTTAATAAAACACGTAATAATGAATATTTTTTATATATTGTCAAAATTTTTGGGAGGTCATTGACCAAATGACCATATGGACAAGCCGCCACTGTTGGGTTGTTCGACTATAACGTATTTAGACAGCAAAACAGAAGTATTTTTTAGATTATATAAGAATTTCAACATATAATGCCAAACAATTTGGGCTTGAATTTTGCATTTCCTTAAATAATGACTCCTTCTATCACCCATACTGTTGGTTCATTACTTACGGACATCCAATATGTGCATCATTATTTACAGTCAAATTTAATTTATTAAATTTAATGATACCTGTTACGGAACGTTTAAAAATAAATAAAATTTAAGCCCTCCATAAATTAACTGTTTTGATTGATGTCGAATACTGTTTATTTTAAATTAAATTTGAGAATCTTAATTATGGTAAATGTTAAATTTGTCAATAGAAAATTATTTAATTATCAATTTATGACGTGGGATTAAAATTTTAATATCAAATTACAAGTCGTCTCTTTCACACCACAAAGATTTTCAATTAAATACCTATTATGCGGTAGTATATACACAAATAATGAAATAAGAATTTTAATTATACCTAAATCGTGTTTTAGACAGGGTAATCATTAAACTTAATTATTTTATAAAGGAATTAAAATTTCTATTGATAGTTCGGATTTATGGGCATTATTTATAATAAAACAAGTAAATACAATCACGAGCGTTACTATTACATAAATAGAAATAGAAAAGATATTGATTTGTAAATACAAGCTTTATTGTGTATATAAATACTGTGGTCGTGTTAACTTAGCACCTACTGTTCTACTAGCTTGAAACCCCAGAAACACGCAAACTACCTTATACATTACATATACTATAAATTGACATTTACACGAATTCTTTTGTCATAAACATCATTTTATAGCCCATGGACCCTTTTTATTCTCAAGCAACAAAAAATACCTAATTGATATTAATTTAAACACTTGCCAAATGTGAAATATTCCACTAAAAGTCAAAATTATACTTCATTGAATAATTATATCTTGTGTTTAGTGTGTAATATACATTTTTGACAAAAATAATGGTGATAGTAGTATAAAGTACCTTTTATAGTCATGTTTTATACCAAAATGAATTGTAATTATATTGTTTATTAACATTTAAATGATGATGGTTTTTTCATTCTTTTTCAGTTGCGAAAAGTAATGAATCCAATGCTAATGGTGTAAAAAAGTTGTAGAGGAAAAATACGAATAAAATGAGCATCAACTCGACTCGATCGGATAATAATTTTCCGCGAAAATCGGGAAAGTGAATACTTGGTGTTTCTTTAAAAATTGTAGATCCGTTAAACAACAGAAAACACCAAAACTGCACCAAAACTTTATTCGGACACGTGTTTCAAATTTTGGCAAAAGATGACCCACAACATAAAGTTCACAGAATTATCTAAAAAAGAAAAGGAGGTGTACAGACTTGATCCCTCAAAAAATCTAACATAGTGGTAAACAAATCCTCGGAGATTTTTAACAATGACGGATTAACTTTTGTTGAAATAAAGGCTTGAAATATAACCTCAAATTTAACAAAGCGCCCATAGATAAGATTATTGTAGGAATTGAAAGTTCGACTCAAACTTTTAGATGATAACTCTAAAAAATTCATAGGAATGCCTGTAAAATTCAAATTTCAGATAATATTCAGCAGTTACCAAAATTTAAATTTAACGCCAGAGAAAATAAACATTGTTAAAAATCTTAAAGAGAAAAAATTGTTGTTATCTCAAAGCAGATAAAGGCATAAAGTAGTTATTTTGGACAAAGAGATTATTTGAGTCAGTTCAGGTGATGCTTAATGAAGGCTCCCTATTCATTAATATCTAAAAATCCTTCCCAAATGATTGCTGATATCCGTAGAGTCTTATTAGAATGTGGAAATATTATACCAAAACAACTTAGGTTTAGACTAACGGTATCTAACCCGGTTCTTCCTAGAATGTATTGTTTACTAAGATATATAAACCCGGGAAAAACAATGCGTCCCATTGTTTCAGGTATTAATGTCTCTACTTATCTGATATCTGAATGGTTGTCAACTAAATTCAACAGTTTTGAATATCAACAATCAAATTTCTCTAGTGTTCAAAATTCATACGATTTTATTGGAAAAATTAAAAACATTGAGCTGACTGAGAACGAAGTTTTAGTTTCATTCGATGTCTGTTCATTGTTTCCAAGCGTTCGAATCGATATCACTTTAGATTATTTAAGATATGTTACACCAAAACCATTTAGACAATTCAGAAGTAGATAATTTTATTAAATTAGCAAGATTATGTATGAGTCAAACCTACTTTCAAATTAACAAAATATTTATAAACAAAATATGGTACAACAATGGGTAACAGCTTATCTCCGTTTATGGCTAACCTATTCATGGGTAAATTTGAAACTGATTTAAAAAATAATTTAGAATATTTTCCTAGAATTTGGTGTAGATATGTAGATGGTGTTTTGCGGTCATCGACACTAACGATTACCGCCCTCAGCAATTTGTTGAAATTTTAAATTCAAAATTTGAGACGAGATCAAGTTTACCTATGAAACAGAAACAAACCTTAAGTTACCTTTCTTAGACACTTTGGTGACAAGAAATTGGCAACAAACTAGATATAGATATTTATCGTAAAGACACTAACACTATGAGGTTTATAACAAATGATTCCAACCATAGTATGCAACATAAACTTGCATCTTTCAACTTTTTGATTCACAGATTATTACATTTCCCATTGTCAAAACAAAACTTTGATAAAGAACTGGAAATATTAAGCAGATTGCATCATACAATGGTTTTCAGAATCAATTGTCACAAACATAATTAGAAAACATAAACATAAGTTAAACATTGAAACATTACAACGTTAGGAACTAGTAATAGCAAAATAGATAAGAATTATGTCAAATTACCAAATTATCCCACATACACAAAAGGTCTTCAAAAATATTTTCAAAATTTGATTATAAAAGTAACCTCTAGTGTTAACAGCTTGCAAAATCTTTTAGGCAATCCGAAAGACCCAATAGAAATGTGTGATAAATCGGGAATATATAAAATTAATTGTAAAGACTGTAACCAAGTATATATAGGGCAAACCAAGAGACCTATTAAAACTCGTTTTAAAGAGCACGTAGCTCATGTCAAATATCATCGCACAGATAGGTCCAGTGTTGCCATGCATATGCTTGAAAATGGCCATAGAGTAGGCGACATTGAATTAATTAAGAGGGTAGATAATAAAAACGAACTTGATTCTTATGAAAGTTTAGAAATTTTTAAAAACAGAAATTTGCTTATGAATTATGATGATAACGGTCCATTAGGGAATTTCGGAATTATTTAAGCTTATCTAAGAATCAATTAAGTTTAACGATGCGTGATAAGCAGATAGTATATATAAGCTTCCCGTTGTTTTTAATTTTAGTATCGATATCGCTGAGTGATAAAGTTTTGGTGCAGTTTTTGGTGTTTTCTGTTTATTTATCGCGCTGCAGTTAGTGTTCCTTTTCTTTTGGTTGAAACACAGTCTGAGTAAAGTTTTGGTGCAGTTTTTGGTGTTTTATGTTGTTAAATACACGCTGCAGTTAGGATCCGTTATTTTTTGATATGTAACAAATCTTTCGGGAAATAGGAGATAATTATTCGTACTTTAATGTAAAACAATGTTATTGTCGGGTAATTGGTTTATGCATAATTGCGATTTAATTTTTTTAAGCAATATATTCAATCGAAGCTGAATGGTAGTGTGGTAGTCAGATTGTCAGAAATAGCAAAAAGTTTTGAACGTGAATTGAAAAAAAAGAACAAAAGTTATTCTCATTTTTCGATAAAATGATATTTAACCCCAAAAATGCATGCAAGATGACTGACATTGACCGAGAACGAGTAAGTAGTGGAGTGGTGGGATACCCGGCCGCCATTGCAATTATAAAAACTTTCTCGGTAAATTTCTGCCATCTTTGCATGCATTTTTTCAGATGTTAATTATCATTTTGTCGAAAAAATGAGAATATACGTTTTGTTCCTTTCTATTTCACCTTCAACACGTTTTGTTATTTCTGACAATCCGAGCCACCACACGAACAGTCAGCCTCGATAGAATATATGCATTAAAAATTTAAACCGCAATTAAGCATAAACTAATACCACGACAATTTGCAGGATTATTCCTGAAAGATTAGTTACATATAAAAAACGGATCTACAAATTCTTTTAAAAACATACAAATATTCACTTTTCCGATTTTTTGAAAGAAAATTATTATCCGATCGAGAATCGAGTTAGTGCTCATTTTATTGGTATTTTTATCCTCTACAACTATTCTTTTTACACCATTAACGTGGGTTTCATTACTTTTCCACTCAACTGAAAAAAAGAATGAGAAAAAATATCATCATTTAAATGTTAATAAACAATATAATATATATATATATATATATATATATATATATATATATACCGGTGTCCTTGCCAAGGTCGGCCACCGGCTATATCTCGGAAACTATTTGTCCTACAACTGTCGGAAAAATCTTGATTAGTAGTACAGGAAATTACTGGAAAATATTTTTGAGCTTCTAAGTGCACTGTTGGGGCGTATTTTGCGAATCAAAATTTAATAAACTGACCATCATGAACAGTGATAAGACAATTGAAAGGTTTGAGATTCTCTATGTTACACTCTACTAATTATTTATTTAACATTTTGGCCTATCTCGTCAAATAAGAGGAGGGGGGAGGATTAAATCTTATTACAGAAAAGTTCGATAACGTCAGACTACCTTAACCGTTATCGACGAACATTGTCTTGTTGACGTTAGTGGTAGCCGACTAATTGTCTGTAACAACGCCGAAGATTTTGTTCAAGACCGAACTGCTAGATGGCGTGCATTGTCGGTTTTTAGTCGTTTACCTAATTCTTCATGAAAAATTAAATGGAAGGCTAATGTTTTCATTTGCTCATCTTACTACGAATGAAATTACCAAAATATGGCAAACCGCAAGTCTCTACCTTTTTCAAAATAAAGTTATGAACAAAAATAGGTTAAATAATTAATTTTCCTAATAAAATTTAAAATATTCGATATTTTACATATTACATAAACTAACCCCTAATCCAAACGTAAAAAATAACGTAACTTTGAAGTCGCAGCTTAAGGTAAAATAACATAACATACCCCTTTAATAATAAGTAAGCTGTGAAAATAAACAAATTAATTTTGTCAATGTTAGCTGTTGTCATTAGTTTTGCTGGTAAAATACAATACTTGTTTTGCGATTTTGTGTTGTAATTAAAAACTGTAAACAATTTGACCATTATGTCGTACACTATTGCTGAAGCTTATGACATGTTAGCAGTGTATTTGTAAGTTTGAAAACGGTGTTATTGCCGCGCGAGAGCAGCGGTAAGACATCCGGAGAGGCGATTTTTCACGGAGGGTTTTAGGCGTTTGGTCGGACGTCTGCAGAAACTGGACAAGGTTGCCGATACCAGCTCAACATAGAATTCGGAGATCACGAAGTGCAGCAATATTATCAACGTGCTTGCTTATGTGGGAAGCTTATCCTAAACGTAGTATAAGGGATGTAGAGAGAGATCTGAGACTTCCTCGATCGATTATTCACAGAATTTTAATCGAAGGAAAATTACATGCATATCATGTTGAACTGCATCAAGCACTCAGAATTAATTCGATTTTGACCAACAGTTAGATTTCTGCCACTGATGCTTCTAAATGGACAGAGAAAATCCCAATTTTGGCTCAAATTTTATGGACAGACGAGGCTACGTTCACTAGCAGAGGTCAAGTCAACTTGCACACAATAGCTATTACTGGTCGGCAAGTAATCCCCTATTGGGATATTGCAATTGATAACCAAAATATATTCAGTGTAAATGTAAGGAAAGGGCATTATCGAAAATAAAATTATTGTTTTTGTTTTTGACGAGACTCTTGAACGAGTATGTATTTAGAATTTCAAGAAACTCTTTTTAGCAATTCTGTTGAGGAGGTAATTTTATATACTCGTGTAAACATGTGGTTTCAATGACGATGGTTGCCCCTGCCCATTATGCTGCAAACGTGAGGGGATTATTTAAATATTCAAGCTTCCGAATAAATGGATAGGGCGGTAGTTTATTTCCCTGCCACCCAGATCCCCTGATTTAAGCGTGTTAGACTTTTATTTATGGGGACGACGCAAAGGATATTGTCTACCAGACCCGGCTAACCACACGCGAAGACATGATTCATAGAATCCACAATGCGATTGCATCGATTTCGTGGCAGAAATTGAAGCTGCTGTTTTTGGAACCAGACGAAGACTTCGAAGTTGCATCAACAACAACGGTGGTATTTTTGAACATTTGCTGAATTAAAACTAAAATTTGATATTTGTAAGATAAATATGAATTATTTGAATTTCACTAGAAAGTAAAATTTAACCTATTTTTGTTCATAACTTTATTTTGAAAAAAGGTAGAGACTTGCGGTTTGCGCCATATTTTACCTTAGGTAATTTCATTGGTAGTAAGATGAGCAAATGAAAACATTAGCCTTTCATTTAATTTTTCATGGAAAATAGGTAACCGGCCAAAGCCGCCAATGCCCGCCATCTGGCGGTTTGGTCTTGAATAAAATTTTCGGTGTTATTACTGAAAATCAGGCGGTTGCCTATTAGCATTCCAATAAGATGTTAGTCGATAACGGTTAAGGTAGCTCTGATCGTTATCGAACTTTTCCAATAAGATTTAACCCTTCCCACCCCTTATTTGACGAAATAGGAAAATGTTAAATAAATAATTAGTAGAGTGTAAACATGAGAATCTCAAACCTTCCAATTGTCTTATCTTCACTGTTCATATTTCTGAAGTAATTCGATTTATTAAATTTTGATCTGCAAATATGCCCCTATAGTGCACTTAGAAGCTCAAAATACTTTTCCAGTAATTTCTCGTAGCCACTTTACTAATCAAGATTTTTTCCGACAGTTGTAGGACAAATAGTTTCCGAGATATAGCCGGTGGTCGACCTTAGCGGGACAATCTTGGTATATATAAACACCTGTTTTGGTATAAACATGACTGTAAGGTACTTTACCATTTACAATTACATGTCACAGGTGGTATCCTACTATTATTTATTTTGTCAAAAATTTAATAATTATTTGCTCTGTTGACTGGGGGTATGTTGTGTTCGCTTTCTGCTTCTTCAGTTATATTGCACAAACAGTTAGTCCCTGTTGCAAGATATATGTTCGCGCCGTGCACTCATTGAAAATCTCGAAAATTCGTAGAATCGCGGGAAGTCAGCGTATGAGCCACAAAGGGCCCGAGTTTACCAGCGGCGGCCTGCTAGGGTCGCGGAAAAACTACCTACTATTTAATCTTTTGCTATCAGCGAGCGCGAGCCGCGAAGCGATAACCCCATGGACGGGAGGCGCTGCCGGGTTAGGGGGTCGCGGAAACGACCCTCGTCCTCATAATTTAGCGAGCAAAGCAAACCAGTTACATTGAAATAACGAAAGTAAATAACGTGCGAGCCGCGAAGCGGTGCGAGTTTGCCGCGAAGTGGTATCTCCATCAACGCGCTTCGGCGTTGAGCTAGGGCCGGGAGACGACTCTACTTTTAACATTGATAATTTAGTGTTGAAGTAAAACGTCTTCCCATAGTTGATTGAAACAAAGTGAGCGTTCGAGCCGCAAAGCGCCGTGACAAAATTGTATTAACGCGCTCCGGCGTTGAGTTTGATCGCCGAAAACCACCTTATCTCTATCTTCATTCTTATCGAGCGAAGCGGAGACGGTTCTACTAAAGTTAACAACCCTTTTGAGAAGAAAAGTCAGCATAAGATTCGCGGTTCGTTTGCTGGGAGCTAGGGTCGCGAAGACCGTGTCTTTTCCAAAGTTGCATTGAGAATATTTTTTCTACTGCTATTCTAGAGTAATATACATCAAAATATTCTCGCACTCGTTACGGAATAAGCACGGTACGCTGTTAACATACCTGTTGATGGTGGACACTATTAATTAAAATTTCATTAAGGGATGCTTAATTGTAGTAATATCGTGTATAATGATACAATTTTTTAAGTTCTAGTATAACTCATTTTAAAGGCATATAACCTTAAATTAACTTCCCAAATAGTAAAATCTGTTAGTAGGTACCTATATACAAGAGTTGATTCGAATAATTAAAAATACAAATTGTAGTTTATTGTAACCATCTTTTCTATAAGAATGTGTTTAAAATTTTGATGAAAATTTCTGTCAGTGAGTATTTTATTATTTTGTGTAAATTCTTTTTCCAAAAACTGTTATTCTAGCTTTTACTTTAAAGCGCTTTAAAAAAAATAAAGTTATCGACTTAATGGAAAGCTTATTCTATCGTGCGAGTAACCATCAACATAAACCAAGCATCGACTTGCTATGATCAATTGCGCACATCCTCAAGTATTTGCTTAAATAAAAATAAATTATTATAAACACACCATAAACTTTGTATTTCTTAGAGTACAATGCTTCAGATGAAACTAATTAATGATTACTACCTTATTTATCGCATCAATTTGAATTGGAATAACACTCAAGCAACAACTTTTTAATCATACGCTTACCGAAACGTCAACATAAACTTTGTACACAAGTAACTTTATTTAATAAACGTTCGAAATAAAATAATAACTAAAAAAACCAAATAAAACGCATTGCTCTTTTCTAACCTAAATTCAAAAGTCAGTACCAACAGATTACAACGGTAACATGCACCAACTTAAAATAAAGAACAAAACTATCATTTGTGTAAATTGTTTAACATTTTATTGATCTATACTTCTGTCGTAGAAAATTATAGTCTGCAAAGACGTTTGGAATGGCTATTCTGTACTATAGAACATTCCACCTCCGTGCGAAATATACCGTATTCCACACTTGTTACAGAATATACTATTTTCAGTGAGAAAATAATGTATCGTGATTGGGTTGAGAAAATACACTTTTCACAATTTTTGTAATTACTAAATAAAACTAATAGATAACAACCATGTTCTTACAAGTTGACTTCATGGACTTTTTAACCGGATCGATTATTATTATAAATTAACTGAAGAAGCCTAAGAAAGCGAAAACGTATTACAAATACATTATTTTCAACAATTAATATCAGTTTAATTTATCTGTTTATATTTCCAAGTAAATCAGATTGTGAATAAAGTTACTCATATTTTTTGTGAAAACACCTCCCATCCCAGAAGTTTGAAGTGGTTGGCAAATGTCAAGACGTGGAGTTCATTATTAATGCGAACATTTATAGATATTTGATTTTGATCCTTTATTAATGAACACAGTAAAATCAACAATTTGAGAAGGTTCTGAAAGGTAGATTAATATGTGAAATGAAAGATATCCCTAATTTGACGCCACACTACACTTTCTATTTTGACCAATTAAAATAAAGTACATTCAAACTTCTACAACTTTGAACTATAAATATAATTTGCAGTTAGCTGTATTACACCTAAAGTTGTACATACTATGTTTTAGTAACATTAAAAAAACGATGAACTTTGGTGCTAAAATGAATAATCGTTTCAACAATTCTCATAACTCAATTACAAAGTTTACATACATCAATTTCATACCTATAATTCCAACATCAGCTGAACCAAATTTTATAGGTAAATATCTAAAATTGTGTTAAGAAAATTAATATTTACTTGTCGTCACTGTGAATACTTCTGCCAAAATTATTTAGTGAGCGTAAAATATAGTCATTAGGATGTGTATAATCTGACCTATTGTGCGTCATGTAAAAATATGAAACACAAATTACACAAGTTTTTAAACTCGATAAAAAGTTGATCATTCAAACAATAACAAATAATTAGTCTATTACTCAATCCTACATTCACATTTGCAAACCTGTACAAACATCAATTAAATAAGAACATTAACAGGGTCACTTTATACTTAAAATAATTCTACTGTAATGATATAAAAGTCATTTTATTTAAAATATCGACACATGTAAACGCTCTCAGCAAAAAAGAGAGGTGAAAGAAGTGAAAAAATTTTGTTTTATCTCTCTCTTATTTTCCAACCCTCCAGAACCACGTTTTGTATTTATATATATTTAAGAACTTTGCTTATTATGTCAACATAAACACAATTTAATTTAACAATAACAAATAAAACGTTTTTGGCAAAGAAATAACTTCATTTATATGTACAGTTTCATATCCAATCTATTTAATTGCCAGCGGACCAGCTTGCAATATTGATAGTTTATAAACATTTAGTCACATATTCCAATATTTACTGTCGATTTTGGATTTAGTAGCAAATTGCATTAACGTGATTCGAAACGTACAAAGACTGATAGCTGCGACATAAAAATGCATATTAACCATTTTCCTGAGTCAACATTTTGATGGAAAACACACATTGAAAAGAAAAATACATAAAACCACAGTGAAATAGTAAATCTTTGTTTTATATCATAAGGTTAATTTAATTTTATCGGTAGGTATTTGACACCGTTAAAGTAAACTTCCATTTACGAACCGAAAAATGTGTTCCCTCATCACTACGATCTGTTGGGTTCCATTTATTTCGAAAGAGAATGTATAACCTCTTCCAAGATAAACGTACATAATCTATTCAGTTGAGTCTTAACTTTACTGAATTGGACACCAAGTATAAGCTTTGTCGTATTAAACGTTAGGTGTTGTGTAATTATCAAAACCGGAACCTACTACGGTCTCACGTTTTTTCAGACACCTGCCATTATGCATTTTAATAATAATATAAATATTTTAAATTGTATAATGGTCTCATAAATACATAAGAGTATATTCGCTTTTCGAAAACGAAAGAAACTTAATATATTCTAAGACACGTTTAATGCCATTAGAAGTAGAAAGTTAGAACGTTCAGACTACGTGAAAAGATTGTAGATTACCACGATTAGTTTTTATTTGACTTTGTAAAAATAAAATGAGCGTGTACTTTACCATTTGGGAAGAGGTTTCGGTTTTCGATTTATGTCAGGAATCTTTGACAAGCTGCAAAAAATTTAAACTATTAATGACACGAATATTAATTACAAATTATCTAATATACATTATAAACAGTTAATATAGTTAATTTTTTAAAATCTATTTTCAAAGTAATTGTTATATACAATTTGTAGTAGTTTCCTTACATAGAAGGCTCTAGGAGCTGGATACAACCAAAGAACCAATTAAACTAGGTGTGTTGTCTTCATCGGGACGTCTGTATTTTATTAGGTACAACAATTTTTAATTAGTACACTACACCATTAAAATTATTTATAAGACACTGATAAAGCTATTTAAAATACTTACAAAATACTAGTTCTTTTATGTTTCCGTTTTTTTTCTTTAGGAACAATATCATCCAATTTAAAAATCCGAACAATTACAGGTATTTACAAAATCAATTTAACATAAAACACACGTTCAACATACAATTATAAAAACAGACTAAAGTGTATGAACTAACGTAAACAAATAACTGCCAATATAGATAAATGTATAAATTTTTCTATGATTAATAACATTCAAGGATTTATGCGAATAACTAAATCTATTTGAGAAATAAAATTACGTTAAAATTTATGTAAGTAATGTAAGAAATTATAAATAATTATGTCAATTAATGGCTATAGTTCGATTTAAGTTTTAATTTTTACCTCTCAATTAGAATCAAATTTATTTTTTTAAATTTTCTTTATTAAATTATTGTAAATAATGCTTAAATTGTCTGTATCAGTTCTAAAGTTAACGTTATTAATATATAAACTATGAAACCATCAGAGATGAGACGTTTACTATAATTAGTTCGATATCTAAAATCGTAGGATGGTCAAAATTGAAGTTATGTCCTCATTTTGTGGTGTACGGATAATGTTGTGTCTTGACTTTTTACAATCATATGTATGGTTTTTTATACGGTTAACTAATTTTTGTTTTGTATGTCCTATATAACAGATGGATAGTCTAGGTAATCGATCTTATAAATTAAAGAAGATTTATCTAAAGTCTTTCGTCTTATTTTTAATTTAGAAACACAGTATTATATAAAGTATTAAGGATTATAAAGTACTATTTTAATTTCTTGATGTTTTAGAATGTTAATTAATTTTGACTTAAACCAGGAATGTTTATGAGTTTTTTTATATACTATTGTAGGTGGAAGTGTTATATTATTAGGAATAGTGTTCGTTGGTATATTAGAGTATAAATTAGTTTTATTAGTTTTGTAGGATAGTTATTCTTTTTAGTATTGTGTGAAAGAGTGTTAAGTTTTTATTATGGAACTGTAAGCTACTTAAATTTATAAATTTTGTATGAATGGATTTAATAGCATTAATTTTTGTTTGAATGGATGTTTGAATAGTAGTTTACTAATCTATTAGATGCCATAGGTTTTATATACCAATCTGTTATTAACTGTTAGTATTCTATCAATTTCTTTTCGTACAAACAAAGGTGTCGATCGTAGTTAGTGAACAATTTAATGTAGATTCAATCTCTGATTTTGAATGGGCAATTACATCATCTACATACGAAATGTGAAAACTGTTGAAATGAGTTGTGTTAAATACAGAATTTAATAACGTGCATTAATAAATTAGCTAAAATGGGAGAAGCTGGATTTCCATGGTTGAACCAAATATTTGTCTATATTGACAACGTGAAGTAACTGAGTCAAACAAAAGGATAAAAGATCTGATAATCTGTTTAAATTGAGAGTTGTGAACTAATAATATCCTTCATAATTAATTATTAAACTAATCATTAAATTCTTAGATATATTCGTAAATAACGAAACTACATCAAATGATATAAGACAATAAGCGAGAGGTATCAATGTATTATTTAATCTATCAAACTAATTCATACGAATTTTTTATAATTGAAATTAAACAACATAGAAATATTGAGTATGGACGTTACAAATTTAGAGCACTCGAAAGTAAGCACCTACCACATGAGACAATAGGGCTATGGATAGTTATTTTTATGAATTTTGACTAATCCGTATAATTTGGGTGAAACACTGTTATAAGTGACTCAATTTTTTATAAATAAATATTGTCTATATGGCCATTATTATTCAGTAAAGATTTTCACATATTAAATTATTTTTATTTTGAATTCTGCCCGTAGATCTAATGTCAATGTTTTTGTAAACATTAGTGTCATTCAATAAAACCATAATTTTATTATTATAGTCAATTTTGTTTAAAAATAGAGTGGCATTGCCTTTGTCAGATTTAATAATTAAAATATCTTTATTCTTATTTAAATAGGTTTTTGTTTTTCTATGTACTTATTAATAATGAAATCTGATTTGAATTCGTAGAGTTTTTATTTTTTCTTATTTAAGAAGTTGGTATAATATTAACCACTGACAACGTATTTCATCTTAGAATCACGTGAATGTGTAGTGAGTATATTCACAATCTTTAATTACATTAATAATAGGTTATTTAATTTTATTCGGATACGAGAAACAAAATTTGGGCTTGGTGGACAAGCATTGAGTTACTTAATTAGTAAAATTATGTGTTACTCATATTATATATGCAACCAGTTTCCTGCAAAATTTAATTTGTTCATATTGTCGATTAAAAAAGTTTTTGGAATTTTTATTTACTTTAGCTTCGTTATTACGAATAATTTTTAGTTTTGTGTTTTACACAATTTTAAATTAAGAAATTCAGTATCCAATGAATGACCTAAGTTTGATTGAATGCTCCTAATATTTTTGTGAGGTTAGAAACTACAGTAAGTTATATCGATTTCCAATTTAAAAGATTGTCTTGAAACCTATTAATATAATTAATTATTTTATTAAATGGAGTATCTTGAGCCTGATTAGATAGGTGCATTTGAAAATTGTTGTATATGATTTGGTACTTTTTTCTGACTTACATCTTTAAGCGAAATTTCTTCTATTCTTCAACTTCATTAGTCTGATATTTTTATTTTCAGAATTTCAGGGAGCTGGATTACAACCAAAGAACTAAATCATTCTATAGTCGACGTTTGACAACTAGGGTGTGTTGTCTTCATAGGGATTTCTGTATTTTTATTAGGTACAACAATTTTTAATTAGTACAATTACAATTCATTAAAATTATTTATAGAAACCGATAAAGCTATTTAAAATACTTACAAAATACTAGATCTTTTTCGCCTTAACACTTTTTGATTTTTAAAATAAAACTATAGAAATCTGTGTATGGCCTGACGCCCCAAAGTTAATTCATTTACGCGATAAAAGCTGTGCGATTTGTAATAAGTGTCGCATTTTTCTCAACCTAAATTTTGTTTCTATTCTTTTCTGATGCAAAGTTAAGTACAAATGTTGAAAGCTACTTGTTGACTTAACGGCACTAAACCAGTTTTTACATCTTCTCACAAAATTCCCAGAAGTTTTACTCCTCCCTTAAGGGTAAGTTTCCTACATGCCTTCTTCCCAAGGTGCAGCCCTTTCTTGTGCATGTGGTTTAGTCTACATAAGTGAAATTATCGCCTATTAGTACACACGTATTTCCAAACGTGACCAAGATTAGGCAAAAACACCTTCCAAGTTCATCAACATCATTAAAAACACTGATCACAAGATAGATTTTATGTCTCGTTTTGATTATCAAATCTTCTTCATTGAAATATCCGAGAGAGTATGAAATCGTCAAACATACTAACAACTTCAATCGTAACCGCGTTGTCGAAATTTCACCTTGTAGATTCCTATTCCCACACAACACTTAATATCTAGTGGACATCCATTTAATGGCTAATAATGTAATGTATATCCTGACATTGAATGATGCCCATAAGATATACTTTAAACAACATCTAGGGGCTGTAAATGACAAATTTAAGGTGGATATCAAGAGAATAGCTAGGGATAATTGTGGCCCAACTCCATTTCGTAATCATTACAAATCTGTCAATGTAGAGCTGTCAAGTGAAATGTAAATTACATTTGCATTGGACTGAGGGAGATAGAGATATAGCGTCCTATAAAGCCTGCTTGCCTATATTTGCTGCCGTTTCTGTAGACGAAACTTATGTGATTTGATTTTATTAAGTCTGTTTATTCACGTAAGAATTAAGAACTAAAATTAAAACTTCTTAAACGGAGAACCTTGAAAGTTAATTATCCTTTAACTTAAATTAATTTTTACATGAAAAACGAAACGCGCAATCTTGATATCACCCGTTTGTGTAACCGCGCTTTTAGTTGAACTGCATGTGTTTTACTTGGTTTTTACCACAGTATTTTTCTGTGGCTTTACTAACCTTAAATGCACTTATTATTTAAACGTTGAAATAGAAAATGGAGTTGACGATTAATTATTAAATTCTCTTGTCCAAAAATATTCCTAGCTGTGGAAATCGAGACAGCAGAGTTTAAAAAATAAAGTAACAAGAAATGTATGGGCGGGACAGATAGCCAGCATTATAGATAATTTAACTGGTAAGAACAATAATTAAATTTAAATTGCCGTACCAATATCACTATGTGTTTGTAGCTGATGAGTGCGAGCAAAGATTTGAAGCGTTCCACACAACAAATAGAACATATACTCCTCATTTGTTGTTGTTTGTTCAATTCCATCTATTTTAAAGGTAAGTCACTTTTTAATATTATGTTCTCGGCAATATCCAAATTATTGTGCATGTAACGCTTATTCAATCGCGTGGTATATTGTACGATAAATGCAGCAACACACATAATTTCCAGTTTGTCACTCTTAGTTAAGAAATAGAATTAATAAACTAGACTTGAGACTGAATGTGAAGCCTAATTCATTTCATTTAACACTTCTAAAAAGTATAATAATGTATGATATTGAATTTAACTGCAATACTAGTAATAAGTACTTATCCTATCGTGAAGTGTCTGTGACTAAGAAAAGAGGTTGTGTACAAACAGATAGTGGTAAATTGTAAAAAGTGATTGAAGGCAATAACATGACCCATTTTGGGTTTAGTATGCGAAAATGTGGAAAAACTGATTGTATTGAAAAGTCAATGAACTAATTGAGAAGGAAATTCAAGCCATGGCAAAACCCTGAGAAAAGTCCAATATTTTAATTATTTAATAACTAAAGTTGTTCGAATGACACCACAAAGTTAAATTCAACTCTCAATACAAAGCAACAATACTCAATTAATATGGAGAAGCAAAAATTCTATAGTTTTTATGTTGACATGTTGAAAATGCTTAATTTTATAAAATAAGAAAATTATTTTAATTTCGTTTTTAGAAGCCCCCTGAAATGAGCCAGAGACTCAGGAATCATATGTATCATTAACCATGACAATATATTTTTAATAATATAATTTAACCACTTTATATTACAACTCTTTTTCGCTCTATGGTGTTAACAGCCCCAACATCCTCCATACAGACCAACACCTTGCTCTTCAGCAACTAATGATTCTGATACCTTCAAAGACCACCTGGATGGTCGAAACGTTATGAAAGTAATAGTTAGTTTCTCTTGAGCATCCGTTCATTTACTCCTCAAGAAGGTTCAATTACGTGATTCATTTAATTCATAAAATTTGTTATAATTATTGAGTGAATATTAAGTATTTTGTATATTGATTAATTAAACTAAACCTGAGTTTCCTTTTTATTACCATATGCATTACATTGATAGATAAACCAATCGAATAACCCGGTGGGTATCAAAAATACTGTATCCACAGGAATAAACTTGTAAGATATACAGTGATTATGAAAGCATTAAAGTATGGGTATCCACAAGATGGTACTTTTAAACATCCAGTAGATATTCACAACCACATCCATGGAAGTCTAATGCTTGTGACAACTGGACCACAAAATATCCATGTATGAACCTTAGCTAGACACTACTGGAGGATCACCCTATCTAGTAAGATTATTCAGTGACATCTCCTCTTCAACCCCTCGAACCACCTTTGAGTAGCTGAGTTAACGACCCGTGATATTTTCCTAATTACACAAATTTCTTTCAAGTTCAGCTTTAAAATCTGGCTTTGTTTGACAAATTGATTACCTCACTTTTAAGGGTCTACCTTGAACTTTCGTTTCTGTTTGTTTCCAAGTTTCTCGACCTGATGAAGCCCTTACGATAGTGGTAAAACGTGTTTGTAACTACGGTTTACTCGGCTCTCTTTGCTGTTGTTACTTCTCTTTTCAAATTATCAAAGATGATTTGTGCTTTTAATCAAACCATTCTAGTTTCCTTTCTTTTAAACATTTATTTAACATACCTTTGAAGCTCTTTTTCGTCAACACATTTGCTAGAAGTTTTCATTTTTACATTATTTTGAGCGTAATCTATACTATAGTCAGTAATGATTTTAGACATCTGTTACACATTTTGACTTTTGCACTTTAGATTGATCGTTTTGAAGTATTACTTTGAATTTTGATTCTTTTAGTTTTAATATTATCATATCTCCCTGAATTTAAGTCCAAATTCTGGGAATGACTTGAAAATGCACTAGGGACTCACTTGAATGGAGCAAGTAGTATTACAAGAGTATCACTAGGATTAGGAATAACTGTTTGTTATCTTATACGTTTGTGTGAAGATTATAAATGTGAGTAAATTAAGGGCCTTTAAAATTAAAAATTCTGTAAGATAGAAATTTGAACAAACGTCTGTACTCACCTCTTACAATGATACAATGATGAGGATAGGTCTAAAACCGATTGCTATTACCTGTTCACTCGTAAAAACACTTCCGCAAACTTTAGAGGAGCCGATAACTACTTTTGAAAGATTCCATATATTCCCAAAAGTTGAGATCAACCCAGTCCTAAAGCATAACTCTGAAGTTTGAAACCTCTTTGACCTTTTGCAAATTTTTTTTGCCTATGCTAGTTTCTGTCCTTGATATTATTTAACAGATGGGTAAACAATGTATTTACTAGATCAATATTAACTGCAGTTCTGGAGAAGCAATCGCGTTAAAAAAATGGTTATTGGTAGCGGTTATAATTAGACAAAGATGGGATATAATTTTATAATATTTGGCTGTCTTTTCAGCTTCTGTTTGACCTAACGTATGTAGGTCTGCAGAGTATTATCAATGGTTCTCAAAGCACTACCTTGCAAAATATTAGCAAAAGTTTCAATGTTTGAGAAATTGTTGAATTCGTTAATCTTTATGATTGACCATACTTTGAAAACATTGTCATACTTTTCTTGAGAAATTATACGAATTCAAGTACGACTAGTTTTTACTCTTTCATCTTAAATTGTTTTAGCTATACCATCGTTGTACTTCTTCTGCCGGTTGTGCTCAATTTTGCTTTACACTGGTTATGCTGACAAACATATTATCAAAACCCTCCTCTTCCATCTATTCCGAATTTGAAATGAACATCACACAAACCTCGATCCTCTTTAATAAACTAAATAAAACTGAGAAGATTTTTACTACAAACGACACGTTCCTCAGTACTTATTAGATGAACTAGTTTTTAACTTTTACAAAATTAAACTGAAAATGTCAAATTATTCGAGTGCCAGGTGTGTTTTTTCAGAAAGCACTTAAATTAAAATCTTCGTGAGATTGTAATGAGTGGAGTTTATGATGTGTTTTAGATTTTAAATTTTTTAAAAGAAATTATTAATATGAGTAAATATTGAATAATGATCAACTTGATGATCGTATGTGTCACATTTGTTCTTTTTAAACATCTAAATGTAAAACGCATCACCTTTACTCACACACAAATCCTCAATGAAGATGGCTCGAAATATTTTAAGAGCCGAAACTAGTTAATTAGTCTGTAATAATCGTTGCAAATACACGTATCATCCGCATTGATTTGACTTACGTGACATCACCATTTCATTCTATTTTATGGAAATGATTAAGTTTCTACAATTTCTTTTTCCAACTGAAAATTTCCGCAATGTTACTAATCACTTTTACTTCTTAAATGTAATATCTAAATTTATTAATTTTATTCGTATGGTACATTTTACAAATATTGTATTGTGATGTAAGTGTTATGTATGGTGCCCACAGAAGAGTATAAACCTGTATAGTGTGATGACGAAATAAACGTGTGCAATAGTGGATTGGTTTGTCTTGGAAAGCATTTGCTTCTAGCGAAAACCACTAAAACCTAAACATGCCAACCCTTACCCATCTTAGTATTCGCATGTAATAATATTAATTAAGTGTGTAAAGCATTATAGAAGGTAAATAAGAACATAAATATAACAGTACAGCCATTGCATGACGACATATAATGGACCGGTCCAAGCGCCAGGCACGACAATGACCAAAAAATAATAGTAGGTTAAAGAAATAGCGAAACAAAATAATGGAAAAACAGATAATCCGGACAAGAATACAAAATATTGCTGGAACTTCAAATGTCCTTCAGATCTGTAAGCCATAATATAGCTTCATCCGTTAAATTATAAATGTTTGGAAACCCTCCTTTAAACTTCGTTAATTGACAATCCTCTACTAATATGTAACGGTCTCTGGTTCGTTTCCACAGATCACAATTTGGATTAGAATAGAGCTTGCATTTTAAATGACCCTGTTCTTATGCGATTTACTTTTTGACCAAATTTTCTTTTTTGGTTAAGGCCCGGACTTCTATTGTTGGATCATCAATGAGATGTTTATTGAAAACATCAACTCAGACCATAATTTTTTCCCACTCTTCAACCCCAGAAAAAAGCCGTACTTAAGTAGTCTTGAAACCATATAGGACTTCAGATTTAAGTCTTTTAGCAGCAGGTTGTCAATGTCATTCCGAATTGGTAAGATTTTGTTAAGTTGGCATTTATCCCATTCTCGTTTTAACGCAGCTTTTCGTCGAATGTTCTGATGGAGTAATATTACAAAGAACTTGGAAGCCTATATCGAGATGAGTAGATTTAATGGTTCCACTAATTATACGCATAGTGCAATTCAACTGGGCATCTATTTTTTTGTGATGATAACTATTCAACCAGACAAGGAGCACAATATTCTGCTGTAGAATATTACTAATGCCAATGCAGCTGTACGAAGTGTCTTTGCATTTGCTCCCCAAGTTGTACCAGCTAATTTTTGAATGACATTATTTCTTGTTTTCATTTTTGTTTAACTTTTCCTAAATGATCTTTGTAAATTAAAACGCATCTAAAGTTACTCCCAGATAAACTGGTTAACATTATGGTTTAACTTTTGTATTATTAAATGTAACATTAAGTTTCACTTTTTTCTCTATTGGGCTTAAATGGAAAACAAGAAACCTCTGTCTGTCTTTTAAGATTGGGGCATAATCCGCCATTTTTGAAATATCATTCTTCCATAATACGCATAAATCATCAGATAGTTTATTTTTAATTTCGAAAAAATCTGAATTTTGGAAATGAAATTGCTATATCATCGGCGTAGACGAATTTTCGACATTGTAAAGAAGGAAGATCAGAAATATATATTAAAAAGAATAGGTAAGAACCGATCCCTGTGGAAGACTATTATTTTAAAATCTAAATTACTGCTTTATCTCCACAAAAACTCTAAACCTGATTAGACAACATATTTCCAATAAAATCAATAATTTTGGAACAAGGAAATTATAGGGACCAATAAGTTTGACATCTATTACCGCCTCGTGCCATCGTAACATGTCCGAAAATTAATTTTGCTTTAAAGCAACTTTGTCGATAGAACTAACAGTTACATTAGACGATTCTTCAATTATCATAGCATCAGAGGATTGTGCCAATAGCAAACAAACACCGAGAATCACTCCTGACAGCTGTTTCGACCGTTTTAATCCTTCAGGAATAAGAGAACTCAAGTGTAAGTCTGTATTTTACAAATGTAAAGCTGTTGACTACCCACATGAGGACACATCATATACGACAAAGTTGCTTAAGGACCTATTTAAAAGTCAAAATATGTGCCAATAATTTTATTTTTCTTTTCTAATGAAGACATAGATATGCAGGGTCATCCCTGAAAAGTCCGCACCAATATTAGGAAACTTATTTATTATGGGTTTTTGATAAAAGTTATCTTTTTATAAGAGTTTGTGCATCCTTCTAAAACTAAAATACATCAACAAAATGTGCGTAAGACGCGTAATGTAATGAGGTGCATTCAAAATTAATTTTGAGTCAAGAATAAAGTGCCCTTATTTCAGTAAATATCAAAAAATTTTATTTGAAAAAGTTGTTCATCATTAAAAATACGTTAATATTTGAAGTCATATGGCCATCTAGAAAAAAATTTTTAATTTTTCCAATTCTTTAATATGGTGTCTATAAGAAAAAAGTTTTGCTTAAAATGATAATTAAACGATGTCTTGTATACAACCGTTTATTTAAAAGTTTGTAATTTGCTAAATTCCCAATTATTGTGCAAGTTAATTATGGTCAATTATTTTATTCGTTAGAAAACTCAAAATTTTGTTGTAAAGTTCTTTTGATTTTGTTGACACCAAATTGCTCAAACAAGTCAGTAGTCTTTAACAAGAATATCATTTTCTAATAATATTGAGGCACTAAATATCCAAATTAAATTACATCTCAGTATGATGTCCGTCCCGCAACATGCACAGTTAAAATTTCTCTTAGATGGCCATGACTTCAAATCTTGATGTTTTAAATGAAGAACATATTCTTTAAATAAATTTTTTGATATTTATTGAAATATGTACTACCTCTTGACTCAAAATTAAATTTTGAATGAATCTCTCGTATATTACGCGTCTTTCGTAACATTGTGGTAGGGAATTTTTAGTTTGTGAGGATGCACAAACTTTTATAAAGAATAATCTTTATCGAAAACCCATAATAAAGAAGTTTCACATTTGGTGTGGACTTTGGGATGACTCTGTATATTTGACATTCTCAAATCTATAATTTTGGGTCAAATATCGAAAATTTTTCAAAATGGATAGAATAATGAAACTACTGCATACCAGTTACGTAATATTACGTTTATTAAGAAAAGGAAAATGGTTTACGAAACAATAAAATGACAGAACTGCTATATATACATATTCATCATATATTAGAAATTCAAAATCAAATTTTGTATGATATATACAGAGCACGACTTAAGCAGACCAATACCGCAGTCTGGACACTGGTGGTCAGATTCACGACCTACTTTTTGTCCTCTGTTTGACGAGATCGATTCCACCATTGTAAAGTTATAGTCTTTACAACACAAGGTTTTTTTCTTCCTTCCAGACGGTTCCCTCAAGAATATGCGTTCTTATGTACAGTTGACAAAAGGTAGACACATCCTTTTGTCTTTCCATTTGAGAGCCATCACTTTCCCACGTTGATAAGGCATTTTTCCTTTCTTCCGTTTTTTAATAATTCAGATGGTATTTCTTTTCTTTCAATTGTACGGTTCCTGTAGGTATTAGTTCTTTGTTTCAGTAGTAGTGTCTGCAAGTGTTGGGGCTAGTGTAAAAGTTGTCGAAGAGTTTTAATTCCACAAACCAGTGTCAAAGGTAGTTTCCTTTCCAGTGTAGATTATTTATCATAGACCAAATATATCCTGTCTTAGATTCAAAGTAGCAATGATTTGATCCCGAATCTAGCCCTTTTAGTGGAATAAACTGTTTCCATCCCAACCTCCCTTGAACATCATGCGAGATTCTGCCGATTGTTACATCTCGGTCTGGTGTATATATTCTCTGAATTTACTGTGCAGCAGATCAAAAATTGGCCAAATTTTAGACAGATTTGGGCATGGATGCAGAGTGATCAAAGTTAGTGTCATCATAAAAATGGAGGTATTTTTTTCAATAGCAAAACCTTTTTCTTTTGTCATTAGTTTAATAAATACCGGTGTTTCTATTATATTATGACCAGTAGTGGACAACAACTGGCTTTCTTTTACAAAAGACATCAGCATTTACAGTAATAAACAAGAGCATTTCATCATTATTAGTTGGCAATCACTTACGGTCATTTTGTTTAGCAGCGAATTTGTTGAAGTCCCTGACAACAATACCTAAGAAACTATCAAGAAAAGCTTGATAAACTGCAAGGGATCTGAGTGGTTCTGCGACTTGGAAATTCAACAAACTGGCGATGTAATTTCAAATCTGGAACCGCAGGGGAGAGAAACCACGCTAATTGGATACCAGTTCCTGGCAGTATTTAGTTCGTCACAATCCTCTGTTCTGTATCAGAGTCGTCTTCGTCACTGCTTCTCTCACCATCCGTAGGAATCCAATTTCGCTACTTGACTCTGGTGCATAGTCTAAACTAGACCACTTTCGTCGTCAGAATTCATTTTATTATATTTTCACGCTGTTACCACTTCCCCACGCAGCGTGAAACAGCCTCTCGCGGTCTGCTAAATACCGATTGAATACCAATAGTCAATAGTAGTTGTAAGAACTCAATATGCCAACGCTTCCCACCATCTCAACTCTTGTATCGTGGAGAACAACGGAACAAGCATATTATTATAGCCGTATAGTGCTAAGGATACTGCACAACGCCGCTACGAGTTGGAAACGGGTCATAATAAACTAGTAATGTTAAAAGTTATTGGGTCCGTACATTACGAAGTGGTATATTTTTCGCTGCGAATGAAGCTGACCGTAAAATTACGGAGCTGGTCGTTAAGTGTTAAAAGTAAATTCAATGGCAGCTACGGAACAAGTTGGGGCCAACTCTCATTCGACCTTCTTTTACTTATAATAAAAAATTTTTAATTAATTTTCCACTACCTCAAACTACCACTTTATTAGTGTCATTTGAGATTTCAGAATAACTTGAAATTCAGCTTAGCTATCATTTAGAATTGTTAAGGTATGTCAGGAATACTTAAAGTTTTTCTGAAGCATTCAACTAACACAACTATATATTGTCATTATCCGTTTTGATACGAAAATTGAAGTTTCTAATATTCCGATATTTTGCCATAAGACGCATTTAGACGCCCTGAATTGAATAATAATAACCATTTTAGGGTTCACTCTGTACACCTATATCCAGATTCAGAAAGTACACTCATGAAATTTAAAACTTGGACACCACAATTTCTGTAAACAAAAGTTTGCACATTGTGAAGGGCTTAAGGGTATCATTTACAATTCTAACAGCAGGTAGTCTCAGCAGGGGTTATCTTATAGAAGGACTGTAGAATGAATCATTACACTAAGCACGTTTTAGAAAATAGGTAATTTACGTTGCTTACTTAATTTTTTCTTTAAAGAATATATTTGAAGGTATCGCTAATTAAACACCATAGCTCGATTAATTATCGAATCAAAATTTTGTTTAGGAAATGTTTACAAAATAAAATTAGAAATAATTTTGATTTAAAAACGTCTACAAGCAATAACTTTTAAATTAAATCAAAAACTAAACATGGTTATTTGGGTTGACTCGATTATTACTTATTTTTAAATAAATCTTAACCTACTAATTATTGTAAGTTATTAAAAAAATCATTAAACTCTCTATTCATAATATTTAGTCCTTACAAAATGTATATTTTATGACGTTTCATTTTTTCTGTAGTTAATATAAAAAGTGAAAATAAAAACTAAGGCAATTCTTATTGTCAACGTATATATTTAGTTTTTTGACAAGAATTTATTACATAATTATAATTAAGATACCAAGTTATAGTTTAAAATTAAATGAAAAACTTTTTTTTTAAATAAAGGTATTACTATATAAATAAATATAAGAAATCAATAATGGGTGTGACCTCCATTATTATTGATACATTCTGGAGGCGTCTGCTCATTGACGCTATCAAGGTATCAATATAATTAATATTAATCGTTTCCCATGCGGTATCAATGGCTGCAATTAGTGCATTACGGTTTACTGGTATAAAATTTGGCCCTTGTTGTCTTCGGATAACAGCAAGTATTCGAGCCCAAACATTTTCGATAATGTTAAAATCTGGGCTTTTGCTGGCCAGGGTAACAGCTCCAAGTTATTTGCTTGTATCCAGTTGCGCACAACCTGCGAAGTATAGGGTCATCATATCCCGATAGTTAATTATCGAATGTTCCAAGAAAATATGTGTAAATAGTAAATGGAATCTACTAACGTAACGTTAAGTCGTTAATTATAGTTACATAACTCTCCTTTCATAAGATATAGTTCATATTAATATGCTTATTGTAAAGCTTCGTACACACCTGAACAACAAACCGAGGAACAAACAGAACAACGAACCGAACGGCAATCGGAACATTAATTTGGACGGTGCTACGTACGAATTTTAGAACAGATTCGCAAGTCCTGATTGTTCCACGAACGGTTTGCGGCGTTCCCGCAACTTGTCGGTTTTTCTCCGACATCAAAGAAAACGCGCGCGAATGCGTTTGCAGGTTTGGACGAATCTAAACAAAACGGCGAACAAACTTATGCGGGAGAATTAAATTATTTATTTTTGTCCTCCCTTTGTGGGTTTGTTGTGTTTTAGGTAATATTATGGAGTTGACAGAAGAAAAATGTTTTAAATTAAATCAGTGTTTAAGAATGCAAGAAAAAATGATGTCCCTATTAGCATCATTTGGCGGGAAATTTCAAAATAAAAAAAGCGAAGTAAATTATAATTTTTTACTCTTCTTTGTGCGTAAAATTTGGTTGGCACTATCTTCTTTGTTTTCCGCAATTTTCTCTTCTCAATAATAAATTTATATGAAAACTGAAAACTACTGAAAATAATTATGGAACACACAAACGTTCCGTTTGTTGTTCGGATTGTGGAAATCATAAAAGATCGTTTGTCGTTCTGTTTGACTTTCGGTTCGTTGTTATGTTTGTTGCTCGGTTTGTTGTTCAGGTGTGTACGAAGCTTTACAACTTAAGCAACAATTTTATGGCGAATAAAGATTAGTTTGTGATGTAATATTAGAAACACAAATTTATATCATATCAAATTTATGACAACTTAAAACCAAGAACGTGTATGTTATTGCTAAGAAATTATTAAGGAAAAGCGCAATTGCAGTGTAAATATTTATAATTAGATATTTTCGAAAGTTTATAAGTCCTCTATTGTAATCTTAATACTTAAAGAAAATCCTGTCCATTAGCATTATAAGGAAATGGCTTTACTTTATGAATAAGTTTCAATAACAATAGAATATCCTTGCTTGTTTAATTTACTTCCTTTGAGTCATATTGCTCTAAGGGTTGTTACATTGGCCATTAGAAGTATGTAATAAATAAACAATTACCTACTGTTTGAGAAGGGGTAGTGTGAACCAATAAATAAAGTAAGAAATGTAAATTCCATTTTAGTTTAAAATTTCAAGTGTTGTGAAAATGCCACCTCATCTCGGTGCTGATTTGAAAGCGCGGATTGTTTCGGAATTAGCGGCGGGCCGTAGCGTGCGTGAAATTTCACGTATGTTAGATATACCAAAAGCACCGTAGGGCATTACCGAGTAAAATGGAATCTTGAACACACTTTGAAAGAGCCATCGGAAGTGGTAGACCTAAAGTATCTACACGTGCTCAAGATCTCGAGTTGTTTCATTACGTAACAGAACAACCATTTGCTACATACTCCAGGGCTATAGCAGATACACATTTTCCCGGATGCCGTATAACTGCAAAAAAAAGATTAAAGGAGATGGGAATAAAGAAGTATAATGCTGCTGCGAAAGAAGTTCTCAGTGACGAAAATATGAGACGTCGTCTGGAATTTGCAAGGCGTATGTGAACGAACCTTTGGAATTTTGAATCGAGTGATTTTTAGCGACGAAAAAACGTTCAATAGCCGCAACGATGGACCACTAAAAGTTTTTAGAATGGAAGGAACTCGTTACGAAAATAATCACATATGTCCTAAAAAACGAAGTGGTTATTTTTCTGTGAATGTGTGGGTTGGGTTAGCGCGCGGGGTCCAGGAGTTTGTTGGGCTATCGATGGACGTCTTGATTCTGCTGCGTATTTAGATATTTTGGAAACTATTATGAAACCTTCAGTCGAAGTGTTTTATCCAGACGAAGATTATATTTTCCAACAAGTAAGTATTCTTATTTCACTATACTTTCTCCAAAAAATAGTTCGGGATCTGTTGAATTAACATTTTCATAATGTATTTTTGTTGTTAAAGGACAACGCCCCTATTCATACTTCGCGGGTTGTGCGCAATTGGATACGAGAAAATAACTTGGAGCTGTTACCCTGGCCAGCAAAAGCCCAGATTTTAACATTATCGAAAATGTTTGGGCTCGAATACTTGCTGTTATCCGAAGACAACAAGGGCCAAATTTTATACCAGTAAACCGTAATGCACTAATTGCAGCCATTGATACCGCATGGGAAACGATTAATATTAATTATATTGATACCTTGATAGCGTCAATGAGCAGACGCCTCCAAGAATGTATCAATAATAATGGAGGTCACACCCATTATTGATTTCTTATATTTATTTATATAGTAATACCTTTATTTAAAAAAAAGTTTTCATTTAATTTTAAACTATAACTTGGTATCTTAATTATAATTATGTAATAAATTCTTGTCAAAAACTAAATATATACGTTGACAATAAGAATTGCCTTAGTTTTTATTTTCACTTTTTATATTAACTACAGAAAAAATGAAACGTCATAAAATATACATTTTGTAAGGACTAAATATTATGAATAGAGAGTTTAATGATTTTTTTTAATAACTTACAATAATTAGTAGGTTAGATTTATTTAAAAATAAGTAATAATCAGTCAACCCAAATAACCATGTTTAGTTTTTGATTTAATTTAAAAGTTATTGCTTGTAGACGTTTTTTAAATCAAAATTATTTCTAATTTTATTTTGTAAACATTTCCTAAACAAAATTTTGATTCGATAATTAATCGAGCTATGGTGTTTAATTAGCGATACCTTCAAATATATTCTTTAAAGAAAAAATTAAGTAAGCAACGTAAATTACCTATTTTCTAAAACGTGCTTAGTGTAATGATTCATTCTACAGTCCTTCTATAAGATAACCCCTGCTGAGACTACCTGCTGTTAGAATTGTAAATGATACCCTTAAGCCCGCTTCACAATGTGCAAACTTTTGTTTACAGAAATTGTGGTGTCCAAGTTTTAAATTTCATGAGTGTACTCTCTAATGTAGTTCTAAACTTACTATCCGCTTAGCTTTAATATAGAGATTAATTTATGACACCACATAAGCAAGTTGTTCAAAACTAATGGGAAGTGAAAAACCTTAAATGTTAATGACATACTTGAATATGTAGAAAGTCTCTAAAGCAAGAAGAATAATATTTTGTATTTAATAGAATGATTAAAAATCTGCATTACAAATAAATTTAATTTATAATCCAAATACTTAAATATGGTAAAGTACCGTATATAGAAGTTAATATACTTTCGCGAAAATTGTATAACCAATATGTTAAATTGTTATACATACCCCTGCCGCTAAGAGCTTATTTTTATGTGGATATTTGTTTGCCAACTTTACAAAACATTTAGTTGTAAACTATTACGTGTGATATTTGATAATAATGTAATAAACTTAAGAGATATTAAGTTAATAACAATTGTATCTGACTTATATCAAGAATTGTTTATGATATTTACTGCTCAGCTTTTATCGTCGACATTATATCTCAAATCTGAATATCAATCAAACGATAATATTGATTTGATTAGACATCGGTCTACATATAATACTTATCGAATGTAATTAATGGCATATTAATTTTCCAGCATTACTTCCAAAGTCTAAGCGATCAAGACATCTGTTGAATTTTTAGATTCTCTCTTACACACACACGTCTTACGAGTATTCTTCAAGGAGTGTCAAGACTTTGTTGCCTAATCAAAGTGATCCTTCCTTTACAAAAACTTTTATGTTAATTACAAGTGTAAGGCAGGGCGTTCCTTTTCGTATTATGAAACTGTAAGCGCTTTGAACTAATAGTGTGACTCACGTACAAACTCATGGCAATTACATACTTTATTGATTAATTGACATGTGTAATAGCTTCATACAAGTACTGCTGTTTTCTATTCTTAAAAGACAATAAGGTTTTTGCAAGTTACAATGTACATAAAATTTAAGCTTAATGCATTGAAGTGAGTGTAAATTTAATACTGAAGAAAAGCTTTAAGCTTTTAATAAAGAATAGTTTCGACTATACAAAAATATCGTTTAAATAATTTTAACAAAACGAATAACTGTGTTTAGTAAATTGTATGATGCATTAAAGAATATAAATTAGTAACAGATTTCATAAATCGTAAAAAGTCAATTAGAATCAATTTAGTTTGTGATAAACCACGATTAATTTGGGTTGCGAATTGTTTTATAATAAAGTTTTATTAATTTACATAAAAAACTGTAACCATGGTTATATTTTCAATAATATCAATAACCGTTTGTTTTAACCAAGACACAAACACCGACCGTAAACAGTTTTTATTCGCAATTTGTTCTTCAATCGAAATGAAAACAAAATTCAAATAGGGCCATTCATTAAAGCTTTCATACCAATAAAGTTCACTTTTACTGTTAACAATTATTTGGATTTTGTAGAAAAAACGTATATATTTAAAATTCCCAAAAATGTGTCCAATAAAATATTAGGAAAACCAAGAAGTTTTCCAGGTTGAATTAATTGTTCTTTGCACAGTGGTGCAATTTAAAAATCTGGCAAAATTGTAAATTCACCTAATGTAACATTTCTAATAATTCTTTTTCGGTATTTTGAAAATAACCTAACTTGAAATTTCTTTGAAAAAATTAAATTTGACTGGTTACTGTGAATCAAGTTTTTTGATCAAGTTTTATTTTGATTGAAGCACAAATTTCGAATGAAGCTCTCTTTAATAAAAAATCCCATACGATGCGCACTTTACTAGTCACACTGAATGTATTAAAACGTTCAGATAAATGTCAACAAATTTCAAAAAAATTATGACTTAATATTTTCTAAAACTAATGACTGTATTGACCAACACAACTAAAAACTTTAAACGGTTCTAAAATTTAAATACAATTGTTAAAACCATAGCAACGATTGTTTTTAAGCCCTCGCTTTGGTTTGCCAGTTAAGTTGTGTTAGTGCCACCTTTTACTTTTTCCGACAAATTAGAGTTAGTACGTTATAATAAAGCAACAAAATTTTATGTCCGATTGCTCGCCATCCGCTATCCGTCCATATGTAAACAAGATATCAAGAAACCAGCCGTCCAATTGTTATGTAACTTTGTACATGGACATTATTCATAACTCCGCATCAACTGATTAGATTTTGGGCAATCTATATAGCTAAAGGACTGTTCACCTACACAGATTTTTGAATTTTTTTAAATATTTAGAAAATAAACATTTGTTTCAAATAAAAGTTGGTTTGTAATGTAATTATACATAACTTCTTTTGTTTAACTATTTTTTGATACGATAAGTAATTACTGAGATATAACAATCACGTGACACTAATTATTAAATAATATCTCCACCATTAACAATTATATAAAAAAAAAAAGTTGAAGGAGAAAGTTGTTGAAAATTTATTGTCTATAGCTTTTGTTTGAATCCTCATCTTTTTTTCTAAACGCAATTTCATTTCGCTTTGAGAGGGAGAATCTTCAACCCGTTTTAGGGAACTTAGATGCGCGAAACCCTGTTTTGTCCGGACGCACTTAGGTAGCGTTCGTATATCGGTTTAGTAGTTACATTAATTTAACTATTGCTGGACGATACTGAAATATTTACATCAGTTTTACAAATTACTGCGGTGCACCTTTTCTTAATAAAATGTGAGTTGATAAATAGAATGTCAGAAAAACGTCATACAGTTTTATAAACTTGCATATGAGTTTTAATACCGCATAATGAATAAATTAATTTTTGGCGTTACTATTCCTTTTATGAAAATTGCCGAAACATGTCAAATTTTGTTGTTAATATAAAATTTTTAAAGTGGTTGTTTCAACCCTGCCGAACTCCTTCAGGAGTAGCAACCTCCCATTTATTATTGTAATCGGAGGTGGCTTTGTGCTACTTTTTATTGAAAGGAACTTAAATTGTCTAGTGTGGTACTTAAATAATTTAATTAATCACTGGAAATTAAAAAATTTTCATAAAAAGGAATAAATCTAAAACTTAATTCTATTCTGTTACTATGCCACCACCGTATAGTGCAGATCTGATTAGATTTTATAATATGTCGTGTCGAAAAGGTCATTAACCTAGATAGATTTTCGAAATCTTAGAATATTTACAAAATATTTATTTTACCTATTTTAAACGTTTTTTTTTACATCATCATTATCCAAATATCCCATTGGTTCTTTTGGTTCATTGAGTTAGAAAATACGTTTGGATTTTCTTCGTTCAAATGCTGTTCAAGGCTCAGCACTCAACACAGTGGGGTTACAAAATGTGGTATCGGATATCTCTTTATAATTTAGAATTGTTTGCTGAAAACATGTATAGTGCTGTAGAAATGAGTCAAATTGAAGAATCACAAGGTGTTTCGTGCTCACAGAACGTTCGTTCGTTCATACATTTGAGTTTACATATACACGAACATCGCTGAGAGAATTCGCATTTGTTGATGTCTTATATTGCAAGTTTTATAATACTTCAACATGAAAGTAAGAAAAAGTGAACGAAATCGTAAGCGATGGTGGATGATGGAGTTCTTGGAAGAGTAGGAGTATATATAGTGGCTCCAGTTACTCCGTGACTTAACTGTTCAAGAAAGTTCTGGTCATTTCAAGAATTTCTGCAAATGAGTGTCGAAGATTTCAATTTTTATTAAGTAAAATTGAACCAAAAGATTTCACGGAACGATACCTCTTCAGACCGGCGATGGCCTGCCAAAAGAAAGGTTAGTACAACCCTCCGCTTTCTAGCAACGGGTGATTCACATAAGGTTTAATGTATTTGTTTAATGTATCAAAATCGGTAATATCCGTAATTATTCCAGAAGCATGTCGTGATTATTGAGGTACTTCAGGATTATGTAAAGGTAAGTGACTTATAATTAAATACATATTATTAAATTAGTACAAAATGAAAATAATCTTTATTAAAGCAAAGTAAATTCTACAAAAGTCATTGTGTTTTTATGTATTAAAATTTGAAAACGAAATGTGATAAATCGTTTTCGTTTTGGTATGAATATGACTGATGTGATGTTGAAGGCAAAGATATGTTCAGGCTGGTGAATTGCTGCGTGCAGTACATGAATACTGAGTATTAAATGTGGCAATCCTGGTGACGATTGTCGTGTATAGACTATTCAACCTATTTTCCTCTGATTCTCTTTCTCTTTCTTTTGTTGGTCGTTTCGGAAATTTAGGTCCTGCCTGGGATGTAGGGATAGAACTGCTTCTTCTATTTGGTTGTTCATTAATAGAACCGCTGTTTGCATTAACATGCACACTGTCATTGTTTTTGTGTTCTTCAGTCTGCCTCTGAAAATAAAAGTTTACCATAAAATCAAATCATTAAACCAACAGTAATTTTACTATGTATAAAATTGATGGTTATTGTAAGGAAACTGATAGGGATTTTTTTCAGGCGCCCAAAACACAAGAAGAATGGACAGTTGTCAACTTTATCAGCAACTTTTGAACTTCCCAAAGTGCCTGGCTCTATATATGGCAAACATTGCATTGTACAAGCCCCTGTCTAATAGCGCGGGAGTGATTACTTCAATTATAAGTCAACTAAATTGTACTGATGGGAGTTGTGGGACGTTGATTACTATTTTTATTTGCTGATGTAGGATGCTAAGGACGAATCTCCGATGGAGGAGTTTTCAAGAATACAACTTTTTAGGAAACAATTGGATGAAATATAATTAGGACTGCCAGCAAATTGTTCACTTTCAGGTAGAACCAAAGAAGTTCCATTTTGTTTTATTGCGGACGATGCTTTTCCGTTAATGGAACATATATTGAAACTATCCTGGTTCACATGAAAAGGATCCTTAAGGAATTTTCAGTTATAGACTATCTAGAGCACGCTCTGTGGCATTATGTCTTCAATATTTAGGGTACTAGGAAACCCATGTTACTGCAACCTGAGAAAGCAACATTGATAGTGCTCGCATGTATCTACCTCCATAATTTTTTTAAGAAGAAGAAACTTTCACGGTATATTTTATACCTCTATTGGTTCTTTTGATAGAGAAGGGAATGGTCATATTATTAATGAAAGCTGGAGAGGATGAAGAACCCTCTTTTTGCCATTGCGTAATGTTCCAAGAAAAGTGTTGTCAGCTGCGAAGATATTAGAAAAGAATATGTGAAAGTATTTTATGACTATTGGGCAAGTCATTTACAAAACGATTATTGTTAGTATTCAAAATACCTAAAAAGCACATAAATTTTCAATTATAGTAATAATACTTTTAATTTATTGTTTTAATGCTTAGTTTTTTCGTTTTTAAGAAACAAAATTAGGTTACTGACAATAGAGATACTGTATATTTTACTTTTGTATATGCTCTCTCTCTTACTGTTAATTCAGCAATAAAATGCTATAAATAATTTTTCACTTACTTCTTGTTGAGTGTTCTGGTGCAACGGTTTGAATTATCCATTAAAAACAACATATTTCGAATGCGAACCAACTAGAGTGGTATATCATTTGCCCTCGACCCAGACTTCTTAGTCCCTTTTTTGACGTACTCTGCGGAACGACGGAAGCAATGAATTCATTTTCTTTTTTTACTTTGCCACTCAACTTTGCAATTCATCAGCTATTTCAGCCTAGGCGTCATTCTTCTTCATTTAAAACTTATACGATTTTGCTGTAGGATGCCACAAACATTATCTTGTTCTGTACGTCTTATTAGCTTCAGAACATTCTCATTTGTCCATTCCATTCTAAAACAAAATATATTTCCAGCCCTAAATAGGTAGTTTCCAAAACAAATATCTAATGGACACCATTATACGAAACCAAAGACAACGTTAGTAGGAAGGAATTTTGAATTTAAATAAATTAAATACAATTTAAATACCCAATAAAATAAGAAGCGCCGCTGTTTAGCACAAAAGTATCTAATTGTACGTAATTATATAAAGTATATATATGTATATATTGTATAATAATTTATAAATTCATAAATCAAACTACCTTAATTATTATTGATTATTCAGATATTCACAACCGACAACAGCAAATGCCGTTCACTGAATGCGAATTTTGATGATTCGCTAGTTTACCGACTCAAGCTGGAACATGTGCAAACACGAACGAATTCGTTCGAGGTGCTCTTTATCGTTACACTATTGCGAGCACAAGCGAACGAACGAATCTGTCTGCTCGCGCTCGGTGTATGAAAACGGGGCTTTATACGACGTGAAATATTGAAGTAAAAGTACTTAATATCTAAATTTATTTATGGGTGTCCAGAATTAGATTTCAAGCTGGTATTGATATTATTCAAAGATTTAAATAGATAATCCATATCAAATATAATTTTTTTAAATAAAGTGCGGTACAGCCAAATGGAATAAATCTGTAGCTCATTATTACGCATTTTATAATATCCTGAGGCACATCAATTTCTAATTGTAAATGACATATTATGATGTTTCACTGTCACCCCAATTTAACCCCCTTCAGGTGACACCTGGAATCCCTAAATCTTCAAATTGGGAGTAGGCTTGATAATTCATTTTAAAAAATTTATTTAAATTTTATTGCGGAAATTAATAAGAAGAAAAGCTAAAGAAAACCCATAACTTCCAGGTGGTAACGCAATATGGTTCTAGCAGGATGGTTGCACCAGCACAATACGAAGTTAATTCCCGCACATATTAAGAATGGGCTAAAAAAAGAAATTGTAATATTTAATTTTTAAAGAAAAATTAAAATGACTGTAACCTACCAACTAACACCGTTTACTCCTGATCACATGAAACAACTTAAATTGGATTAAACAAATGTACTTAAAAAAATTGTTGTTGAAATTGTTTTAATGAATGTAATTAAAAAAAAGAAATTGTACATAATAAACATCTAATTTTTAAAGAAAATTGTAATAACTGTAACCTACTTAACTAACACTGGTTACACTGATCACATAAAACAACTTAAATTCATTAAAACAAATTTACGTAGAAAATAGTTTGTTTTGGATTTGTTATTATGAGTGTAATTTAGAAAAAAGAAATTGTGCATAATAACTACAACAAATTTCTGGGTCCATATAATAAAGAAAAGCCCTTTGTTTAAATCCAAATTTTAGCCAACGTGTAATTTTCTATTCATGTTTTAGTAACTCAATTATGAAATTTTGATTATTGATATAGAACCTGTAGTTTTTAAGTTATCACTCAATCTCCTTCTTGTGGTATCCTTATTTAATTTTGTATATTTAAAACGTGCCAAATTCCTTTTTTCCTTATGATAAATAAACTAATTGGATATTATTTGCAATCTAATAGACATGTGGGAGAAGTAAAGCTACAAGACTCAGTACTGGGAATATATCTCGTAAAATCTGTAAGCAAAAATGGTATAATCGCATTTCTATATGTTAGGAGTATATTGATAAGGAGTAACATAACCATAAAAGCCAAAATCGCCCAAAAAGAACAGATGTATAGAAAGTCGAATCAATGAATAAGTTCAAACTTATACGTCTGGAAACGTTGTAAAAGATTGGGGTGTAAAGAGATATCTAGGGTGGAAATGCCAAAACCTAAATTTCATTTATGTTTTCACTAAAAAGTAATTGTTTGGTTCAGTTTCATGTCAATTTCATGAATTTCACTTTTCCGTAACACATTGGTTTTGTGATGTTCATCAGTTCCTGAACATAGTGTGCTTTTGGGAATTATATTTTTTCACCCTCGGGTGTTTTAAGGATTAGTTTTCCTTTTAAACTTTTTCTTTATCAATTTTTTCATCATTTATTTTAAGTCAAAGGTGTATTTGTAAATTTAAATTTCATTTTTTGTTTGTTGAATCCTGGAATTATCTAATAAATCAATTGCTTTAACTTTCAGTATTTCATCTTTCTTGCAAAATTCAAATTTTTATGTTTAAGTTTGAATATTGCGTGTTTACTTGAAGATAGTGAAATAAGTAGTTCATAGTTTGCGTTGTGAGATACAAATTAATGAGAAACTGCTGACTTGTCTGTTTGTTTAACGTTTACAGTTCCAAGTAATGAGTTCATTCATAAAAATTAAATTATAATTGGGTAGTACTTATTGGTAATTTGAAGTGAGTCTAAATCATGTACCTACTGTATTGATGTTAGGTTTCCTCGTATTCTAGCAAATGTCATTAATTTCTTTAATAGTTCTTAGTTTAGTCATTTATAGCGTGTTTATGTGAATTTTCTATTCGTTGCCATCTGCTTCCAATTTTTTACTGCTTTCTTTAGATCTTTCATTGTTGCCTCTTCCCATATATCTCTGTCTCGTTTCCGCACTTCCTGGATTTCTTTATATATTTTATACAGTTCGTATTTCATCTTCATTCCCATCCATCCTCTACCTTTGCCACGCAGTATGTGCCTTAACAATCTTCTTCCCAGACTTCTACGTCATTTTTTTCATTAAACTGCTTTTTTGCAACAAGCTTAAATCATCCTTCACGGATTATTAGTAACATTCATCTGTTGGACGAGTTAAGGGTTCTACTCAGACTCTTTTTTCTCTTCCGGGAAACATTGAGTCCTTGTTGGAATCCAAGTTTCACTTCCATACAGAACAGCAAACTCTATTACAGTGTTTATATTCTTAGTTTGTATTTTAGCGAGGATGTTTTTTGATTATAGTAATGTGTCAGGGCCTTGGCCGCATTTATTGGTTCTAGCTTCATTCTTCTTCTATCTCTATTGATAGCACAGACACCTGGGTTTCCAAAATCTTTTATTCTGTTGAACTTTAACCCTTGTTTTTGGTTTATCTGAATTCTTAAATGTGGTTAGTTTTATTAGTTCTTGTAATTGCGTCTATTTTCATAATTTTGGTTTTTTCTAGTTTAATAATAAGCCATATTTCTTTTCAGCCTATGTTAATCTCAAAATCACTGTAGGTGTTTTCGTTTCTTGCTATTAGAGCTACATCATTAGTATATACTATGGGGTTAGTTTGTAAATATGATACATTTTCGTTTAATATTTGCTTCTTGAATGATTTTCTAGGACTTTGTTCAAACTAGTGTTGAAAGCGGATTTCTCTGTGTTAGTCTCCCTTTTACATTGGAGTTCTTCCGATAGGACTGCTTTTCCCTCTTCTTACATGGTTATTAATTGTGTTTAAAGTTATTAATTTATTTAGGACTCTTAGGTCTGTCATGGTTCGTATAGTTTTTTCGTTATGTTGTCGTAGGCTATGAAATGGATGAAAGATGAATTTTGTATCTGTAACACACGGTGTTAATTGTTTTAGTAAGAATATTTGATCTGTAGTGTTTGGGTTCTTCCTAAACCCTCTTAGTACTTTCCTAGCTCTTTTCACGTAGGGTTCTAATTGTTTTAAGAGCGTCGATAGATTTCCTTTTGCATATCTGTTCAGTAGGATCAATGTCTCTACATTTCTCTTTGCCATACTTGTGTAATATGGTATGTATCGTCTGTATCAATTTTGCCTCTCTTTATATTTACAGTTTCATGGCTTGATTATTCCTCTAGTTCTGATATTGATGACGGGTTATTTTCTTCTGCTTTTTGGCACTGATAAATGTTGTTTCTTTCTCGGATTCTTTTGAAGAGTTTCATACTTTACCTTCCGTCTCACTGCCTTTATCTTCTTCTTTGGTTTGATTTAATAATTCGGTGAAATATTTCTTCCATATCTTTAACTGTCTATACTGTTCCTACTTGTTTCCTTTTTTGTGTTTATAGAATAGCAATCCTGTTTTGAGCTCCCCTTTTCTTCCCTTACGTCCTTGTACGCCTTCTTAATTTCTGTTATTTTTGCTATTTCAATTATTTTGTGGGTTCTTTTCGGTGTCTATATATTTGTTTTTGCTTCCTTTTCTTTCTGCTGTTAGTAGGCTGCCCAGTAAGTCTGTTTTTCTTCCTCCGTTTGGACACATGGCATTTTGCCTCTGATCTTTTCCTATTCCTGTCTTGTATCTCATTAAACCACGTTTGCCTTATTTATCTCTTCATCCTTAGGGATACTTTCAGCTGTAGCCTTTTTTATTACCTCTTCTATCTGTCTCAATTTCTGTTTTATATTCGTTTCGTTTAGTTTCTTCGTATTTATTTTTCATCGAGTTCATACATTTCTCTATTTCTTCTTTTGTAGTTTTTGTATGTCGTATTCTATTCAATCGTTTCTTCTTTTCGTTCTATGTTCGGCTTCTTTTCTCATACTATGTTGAAGAAAGCAGTCATTATCTGGTACTCTGTAAGATCTTACATTTGTTATCAGTGGCGAACTGCAGTTGCCTTTAAGACATGGTTTCCAGGGCTCCACCAACGCTTTATAAATTTCATTTCTTTTTAAACGTAGTGTTGCTATTTTCATTTCAATTTTTATCGTAATCAATCTCAGTTCATTAACGTTTGAGTCTTTGTAATCTTTGCTCTGTAATTTTTGTGTATTTCTTCCTTCCCACCTTTTGTCTTATGTCTCTCCTTGACATTTTTATTTATTTTTTTCTTGTGTTTATGATATACTTCTCCAACTTTTCTAAAAACTTTAGTTTTACTCTGTCAGGCACGGGCGTTTATAATAGTTCCCTTATTTTAATATAGCATATTTATTTTATTTTATTTTATTTAATTTTTAAACTTTTGCTTATTAAGAAACCAACCCCATATATTCTCTCTGTCTCTTCCGCTGGTGCACACATATGTGACTTTCAAGCTTCATTATATCGTTTGGTTTTAGATGTGTTTCCTATACTGCCAATACAACTACTTTCACTTAGTCGCTTTTTATTTGCTAGCATCTTGATTGCTCCTTCTTCGTATACCCCTTCTTCTTCTGAATGCAGAAGCTCTTTTCTTTGAGTTAGACTTTATCGTCAAATTAATTATTTTTTTCTAGATCTTCGGTTACCTTTTTCTGTTTTGCTTTCTTGAACATTGTTTTAAAGTATTGTTCTAGTTTCCAGAGAAGTCTCTTTTCCAATTTTTTTTTTTTTATTGTTAACTTCTATTTGTTCTTGGTTGGGGTTGTATCTAGTAACTTTAGTCTCTGTAGTTTTTCTCAAATGTGTTTTTCCTGCTGTAGTTGTTCTATTCTTTTATCACTCTGTAAAATCTTCCATTCCAAGGAGTAATTTGTTCTTCACATCACTTTACTTTAAATCTTTCCATTGTTCTGGCTGCGAAATATATACTGGGTGGCTAACACCCACAAACACAAAGCCAATTGCAGCCACACTAATAACTAAAAAACCTCAGATCCGTCAGTTTTATTTCTGAGGGGACATGTTTGCCTGTCGGTATTCCAGTATACTCTGGTTTTAACGGAAATGGCGTCACATCAAACTTTTTAAATGGCAACCCACAGTTTTGGTAGCAAAATCGATAGGCGACAAAAATACTTCTTTGAAAAAAAACCCCACATGTTTCTAGTCTCCTTGGCTGTTCGGCTAGATCGCCAGAACAACCGTACAAAAACTCCTCATATGATTTCGCGGATTTGTCATTTAAAAACAAAAGATATTGCAGTAACAATTTAATAATGCATTGAAAATTGAGAAACATGTCCCGTCAGAAATAAATTGACGGGTCTGAGTTTTCTTTTAGATTATTGATGTGGGCGGTAATTGGTTCTTGTTTCACGTTGGCCCACGCTGTATTAGCCTATTTGTTTTGCACATCTACTAATTGTTATTTGCGTTGGTTCATCTACTGTTTAAACAGCGTGTTATCGTTCGTTATGATAAAACATATTTCTAGCCTCAGTCAACACGTTGACCGCCGTTGCGGAAAAATTCGCCCGACGGGCCATTTTCAGATTTTACACAAATCATTTGATTAACGTCAAACAAGGTTTATTACTTGAAAAATTATACAGCTCTTTGAATGAGGCACGGTAATTCGTCTCAAGACCCCAAGGACATAAACTTTTTCCACGCCGTGTGACATACATAGTACCTCGAAGATTTGGAACTGTTTCCGAAATAACGATTTTCTGGACGAATATGAGCCCATAGCGAATCCTCATCATTCCAGCGACGAGTCCAGCGATGAAACATTCTTGATTCGCCCATAAAGAAAAAATTTAAAAGTCGAGAGTTTTGAGAGCCACACTAAATCTGTGCCTCAAAACGAATACTCGGTAAAGAAAATTCAAACGATTCGTGTTCTACTTCTTCCACCACCAGATCAGTAACGCAAATGAAAGCTTTACACAGTATCACAAACAATAGAAGTTTTACTACAAAACTTTATTATTAAAAATGTATCGATGCCGAAAGCGAAAGTGAAATGAAGTACCTAACTGGACATCTATCGATGCATACCTGCAGTTGTATGCATTTCGGTTTCACTGAAACCGGTAGAGTACGTGATGATATACAAGAAGCTTCTTTCTGATATGATCCTTATGATTACTTTTGAATTATTTGTATCAGACAAAATTATAGAGACACTGTGACTGAAACGAACACATGTTGCACAAATGAAAACAAAGTGACCCAACCAAATCACGAATCTCACGCAAATGATTTGACACTTGATTCCAGTGAAGGAAAAATGTTTCTAGGAATAAATTCTCATGGATGGACATGTCGACTTCCAAAAATCGCCGACTTACTTGTCCCAAAAACAAAATTATATAAATCACATCCCCAATTATATGTCTAGGGAACAGATTCGAACTCCCTACTTCGAATGATTCATTTCGTGAAGGACAACGAGACTGTTCCTCAACCCAACGAAAAACTGATAAAAATATTTAATCAATACTGCGGGGTAAGTTGGTTGAAAGGATTTCCTGGTGTCAGTCACTCCATCTGCAGATGCCCTGTATTAGATGAAACTTTGGTACCTTTTCGTGGAAGAATTGGCTTCAGACAGTACATAAAAACAAAAGCCACATATTTGGCCTAAAATTATACAAACTATTCACAAAGGGAGTGATATATTTTCAACTTAGCTTCTATGCCGGAAAATCTGAAAATACCAGAGGGACTTTCTGCACTGTGAAAATAGTTGTTGATCTTATCCAAACGCTTTTAGGCAAAGGGAAGAACTCTTTATGTGGACAATTATTATACTAGTGTGAAGCTGGCAAAAGTGTATTGCTACAAAGTAAACACACTTGCTGGAATCGGCCAAGAAGAGGACAAAATTCAATGCTAAATGTTGAATCGAAAAATTGAAAACAGGTGAGATATTTTGCAAGATATAGATAATGAAGGACAAACGCGAAGTGTTAGTTTTAGTACTAAGCATCTTGATGAGATGCAAGTAGTACCAAATCGCACAAATCCTGAAAGACAAAGACCACAGCTCATTATATCGTACACGACAGTACATTTATTGATCTATCAGGATCAAAGAAAAGCCTAACAGTCCTTTACGACGTGGCGTCAAATGGTACAGAAATGGGTCGTAGAACTGTAATGATTAATGCACACGCCGCATATTCAGAAGTTACTAAAATCCAAAATGAATAATAACAGAATTCAAAGAAAATATTTTGGAAACTATCCTTCCTCAAATAAACAAAAACCTGAACAAGATGGCAGATCGCACCAAAAACATGATTTGGAGAATACAGGGAAACGACTGCGCTGTATTGTGTGCTATAAAAATAACTAGCAATACGTAACTGAACGAAGTACAGTGAG
>JALBCR010004094.1:0-128059 GCA_030710515.1 Abscondita cerata | reverse complement strand
TTGATGCTACGTAGTCATATAGTATAACATTTTGTAAATGCTCACTACTTAGATTTAGAAAATATTAAGCTGAAGATTAGTTTGTAGCGCACCAATCAGAAATTGACAGTAACTGATTTTGTCTAAAACAAACAATCGTCGATCTGTAGAGATGGGAATGGGAAATAGCTAAAGATTGTCAGCAAAAACAGAGTGCATTGATAAATAGCAAACTAATAGTGGACTCAAGTTAGAGCCCTGAGGCACGCCAGACGTTCCGATGAAATGTTCAGAATTAAAACCATTAAATGATACAAACTGAACTTGATTCTGTAAATAAGAGAGCAAAAATGCGAGTAGTGAGTTACTAAATCCAAAATATTTCAACTTCTCTAATATGATTGTATGAACGATTGTGTCAAACGCTTAGCAAAAATCTGTATATAAACATACACTGGCCACGATTGTCTAATGAGGAGGTAAGATATTGGAAAAACATGTTAGGTTTGTTAGTGTCGATCTATGTTTTATGAACACATGTAGAAACGCAGAAATATAATGCTTAAGAAGAGGATGGATATAATCGTATATTAATGTTTCAAAAATTTTAGACAAATTCGCTTAATACACTAATCGGTCTGTAATTAGAAACAATAGATGGATCGCCGGATTTAAGAACAGGGGCAAATATGCTATTTTCTAGCTTCTGAAAGGACTCAGATGAAATTGATAAGTTAAATATTATCACAAGGGGCAATTGTAAATATGAAAGTATCAATCTTTTAAGAGGAAACTTTAATTTATTGATTGCAATTGAGAATCATATAATCAGTAATTAATAGTATGGATTATTAAAAGTCATTGGTTAAACAAATCTAGAACAATCGGGACTGTATACCGAAGAAAAGTAATTACGAAAGGCATTCATAATGGGTCATTTTATACCAAGGTCTCGAAATGGTAAAACTTACGGATCATCAGTACGTTTAGTATTGGGAATTTACATGTACAACTTCCAATTTTTGGTTTGAGTTTCTGTCATCTGCAAACGGGAGCTAAACTATTGAAGGTAAGAAGCATTTTTATTTAGTAATTTTGTGCTATAGAATATTTAGTACGTATACAGGTCTATTGATGGTCGATGGTAGGTTAGACGTTTATGGAAAACGGGGCATAGGAGTAATCTGGAAAATTCTGGTTATTGCCTATAAATAAACACGATCTATCTTTCTAAAATATTTTTATTTTGGCGGTGTTGCTGCTTCTACTCATAAAGTAATAACAATTTGTTAATTTTAAATGAAACACCTGTATATGATTTAATTTTTAGAATCACAATTTTTTACTGATAATTTTTCCTGAATAGTTTCTCATACCTACTTCTATGCCACCGGTTTTCGATATACTAATTATTTTAGGTTATATTTTTTCAAAATATGATCCCACTAAAATTTAAACTTAGCTGCTATTTGAACCCATTTAAGGCTGGAAACTTTAGGTGCAGTTTGCCAAAGCCTTGTATTTAACAGCTTACCTTAATAAATTTATTTTATCTTATACAGAACTGTTTAAAATTAATGATTTTGACGTTGGCATACAAAAAAAGAGTAAAATGGTACACCCTGTATATTACTTGTAATTCTGATAAATAATTAAAAATGCCTTCAAGTTGATATACCATAGTGGTATACACTCGTCAACTTTTTGAAATAATCGCAATTATGATTAAAAATCACATTGTCTTCGCGTAATTTGCATTACGCCATGTCCTAGGTGAACACGGGTGTTGCTTTTGCGATAAACGCACGCATCGCACGTATTGCGGTGCTTGCGTTTTTAAACATAGGCGGCAAATTACACTACGGCTGATTAGTTCAACAACGATGGCCGCGACGTCAACATCGTTCCATTTTGATTATGGAAAATAGTGTACTGAGACGGTGCATTATTACAAAATTTTAAAGATGAAATTAGAAAACGACTCCATACGATTTGAGTAGAAAAAGGTTAGCTTACGGGGAATTTCATCATCTGTACACGCTTAGAAATAAATTGTTAAAGATAAATAAAAAATAGTTCGAAGAGCTAAAAATTTTAGTTAAAATGGTCCCAACTAAAAAGTTCATGCATGAACTAAATATACTAATTAATGGGTTTTATTTAGAGTTATAAAGCCTCACTACATTCAAATAAATAAATATTTAGTTGCTGTAACTAACTGCAAAACCGACGATATTCAAATGTTTATTGTTGCACATATGAAACTATGTGTACACGTTAATATAATATTTCGTTGTCCCAACTAACAAGTTAAACTGCAGCAGTACACTGTGTATTATTGTACAATTAAACGATTGGTATAGAGAACTATACCATTTTAGTTTTGTAGTAGGTATATCGTTCCCGTCAACTAGTAGGTACCAGTTGGGTTTTGTAATGAGAAAAAGCATTCTGTGTTATGAGATAGGTTTGGAAAGAAAACACTTTAATTTTTTTCCAACCCTATCTCCACAACGAAGAACACATACCACTAAAGAGAAAAATAATTAATCTTATGAAAAAATAAATATGTACATCGCAAAATATTTTCTACTTTAATTTATTATTCAATTTGATAGTACTTTTCCCTTCTTGTTATTATTACTTCACGTACTACTACTAAAAAAGTACTCATTTTCTGCTATCAAAATCCAAACCAGAAACATATTTTCGTAGCAAATGTTATAGTTGCTTCACTTGCTATTGCTGCATTAAATTGAATCTAAAATTTATCCAGTTCCTTTGAACTTGTTACTTAGTAGTAAGTCGTGTAAACTATTCACTAATAAAGTAACGTGGTATTATGTATTAACAAGTTACTAGCATGAATAGGAATTAAGTAAGAAGTACTGTAAGAAATTCAGTATATTGAATAAAAACTACAACACATCAAAACATTAATATATGAGTTTACCTACCATATAATCAATAAAGTTTTTCCACTGAAAAAGTATTTTTCACATATTTAGAACATAACATATCGTTAAACAAAATAGTGGATATAATTCCGGTATCTTTAATTTCAAACGCATTTAAGTGATCATTATATGTCACCGTATCGAGTTCTTTCCAAAATTAGACAAATGTCTAAGGAATCATTGACTAAGATACAGTTCAGAATGCCAAAATGTGGAACTAAGTTTATGCTATCAATCAATAGCGTACTATGAATTGTATATTTTATTCCGTTTGAAAGTACCCATTTACAACTATACCATGGAGTTTTTAAAAGAAATTCATCTAAAGGGCCATTTATATTTAAAAATTCGTTCAAACTGTGTATAGATTCGTTTTGCCATGAGCTGTTATAGAATGAAAGCATCTGCTTGATAACAATTCAAACATACTCAACTGATGTTTAAAAGATAAAGATTTCTATTATATTTTTCTATTACAAATCATTTATGTTCATTTTGATTCTTGTGTTTACTTTCAACTGTACAGACCAAATATCATTAATTGTGTTGGGTCCTATTTGTCTCATAATTCCTGGGTAATGAGACAGGAAGTGAAATTTAGGTTTGGGTTTTCCCAGACAGAATCTGGTAAGAAGTGTTATGTTCTTCTTCAATGAGAAACTCTAAAAGATTTATATCATGATTGGAAATCCTCCGCCATACAAATTTCAATAATAGTTCGCAAATTCGAATAAAGCTTCCAAAATTCATTGTCTATTGAATATTTTTCACCAAGAACAAAATTAAAGATTTTAATGAAAACATAGCATTTCAGACGCCGAGAATGGAAGTTTAGATTTTCTGTGGAAATCTAATGGTATCTGAGGAGGTCTATTTCAAATCCATATTTGAAAATGGAAACGTTTTTAGTCTAAAATTCAAACAGTCAAGAGATATTAGCTTCTGATTTAAAATAAAGTGCTTCAGAATTAATATTAGATCATAATGACATATTCCTTCTAGAAGGTCAAGTGCATAATATCCACCGATGGATTTGTAATGACATTGAAAGTTTTCAAAGAATGAATGAGTACATGCCTCCTTGATGTACCAGTTTGTGAGAAGTCTTGTAATTTAAGGTCAATCACAATTCTGCCTTGTTCTCGCTTTTATTTCTGTGCAAGAGTGTTGACATTCTTGTCTCTACATTCTACACATTCTACAGAAAAAGTGCGAAGTAAAACTTTCAACAAAACCAAGTATACCATTTAAACCTAAGTTATCACCTAAAACGTTAAGGTAGTTAAAGCAAAATAAACAGTTTCATTCCATTTTTGGTTTTAATAACAATATTGTTTTCTAAAAACAAGTTCGTCAACCAAAATTTTAAAAACAGCTTTTATTACTCAAACAACTTTCTTTCTATCATCCGAGTGGAAAAGCAAAGCCAAGAATGTTATTTAATTGCAGATGAATATTCTGGTGGAATACAAGGCAAAACTAATGTATACAGCCCCTAATTTATGGTAAGTCCAGCATGAGAGCCTAAGGGTTGCCTGTTTCGACCTTTCATCGTAATAAAGATATAATGGCAATACACACTGATCAGTTGAAAATGTTTTCTTTATAGTTTTCCAAAGATTACTTTTGCATAACGTTTGAAATAGTATCAGTTTCTGTTTCTAAACTATCAAGAGTGGTGAATGGACATCAAAAAATTTGAATGTTCAAAAATTTTTAAATTGTAATCTAAGTGAACAAATGTCCCGTGGCTTCGACAGTCTGATACCGAATTACATTGTTTTTTCTCTGAACGTCGTTCATAGTTTCTCCCACCACATACGTAATTGGCTGAGGCGATGATTTATCTTTTTCAAATTGTTGCATTCTAGAATATTCAGTTCTGAACCCGTCAAATGGATTTTGCAGCAAGCCAAACATTTTCTATTTCACTCTTAACTTCATTGGCAATATTTCAGATTTTCGAGAATAAATTTTTAAATTATCAATAAAACCTCCACCTCCTATCAACTCTGAGATATTATCGATAATCGTTTGTACGAATGATCTTGGTATCAAGGAAGAATCATATAATTTTGCTAAAAAATTAAAACCTGTTGCTTCAACAGTTTCTTAAATGTGAGGTAAACTAAATTGTTGCGAGAGATTAGCCCCATCATTTTCGACGTCTAGAGCTACACTTTCCCTGTGGTTCAATAACGCACGGATTAACAGGTTGATCAAAAGGGATACTTTACTTTTAAAATTTTGAACTGTATGTATTGCATGTGATTTTGGCAAAATGAGTTCTTATATGAGTGAAGGTTGTTAAAATTGCGCGTACAGTTTTGTTCTCTACATTTGTATGTGTACTTAAATTATTATATTTATGAACAATTTTTAAATGTAACAATAGCTTTCAAAGTAGGAAACACACTTTGGCATTCTGTACACTTCCATGATATACCTTCCACGGTGACAAAAATGAAAATAAATGCAATAAAAACTAAGAACTATACAACGTAATGAAATAGTACCTTATTTAAGTAACGGAACTATCGTACTAACTGCAGTAAATGGCGATCGAATGGTGTGTCCTGTAAGAAAAGCGCTTTCTGAATAACAAGCCAGACTTGCTCAGCTTGTTGGATACAACGCATTAAGGCTGTGGATCGCTTTGTATGTTACCTCAATTGCTTTTAGAGGTGTCTCTACTTCGTACAAATTATTATCGATACGCACATAACATGTATCAATACTGTCTAGATCAGATCCGACAATTATTAAAAGGTTTTGAAACTGGAGTTTAAATTGTTTACCCTCCTCTCTAGCTTTAATAGTAAATGCAAATCTTGAATAACTTTAATAAAAAATAAACATTATTCTAATATTAACAGTATTTTTGTGCTAATTCACCTTCATTACGAAAGCCTCGTCCACCTCTTGTTTGGAAGGTTTCCATTTGCGAGTAATGCTTACTCGGTGTCAACAGAGAAGGGCAGCAATTTCAAAATTTTTATTTGTTTTCCTCTAACCATAAGTATAAAATTTATTTCTGATAATGACCTAATGGAACTTGCTCTTCAGTTGTCGAATTTTCAATTGCGACAAGTTGAGTTTTTATACGTTTCTCATTGCTAAGTGGATGCGAACCTTGTTAGATTTTCTGCAAATCTTGGCCAATTAGTATAAATATTATCCTTTGCCAGGATACAACTTAGTAAAATCAATATTAAACTAAACAAAAATTAAAATAAAACAAAAGCTCTTCCATAGGAATTGTGTAGAATATAATAAGCATTATGCTGAGTCTGAATCACTGCAAGTTCGTGGGAACTGATGTGACTGACATTTCTTCCAAAACGTATGATTCGGGTTTCATTAAGTGTGTTTGGAATTCTATTATGTAAAGTAAACACGTGAATAATGTGTAAAAATTTCTGAAATGTGTTAAAGTTTGCCCTACTAAATACATTTTTATTACTGTATTAGTTTTACAAGTGTTTGTAGGTGAACTTACGGCACACTGTAATTACATGTATTTATTGCATGATGAAATTTCTTCTTATCATGATCATTCTATGATTATTGTATGTTTTAATTGTTGCTTGGTGGAAACCATTGCATGCAAGGTGAGCACGTTTTAATTCAGAATGACTCTAGGAGTTTGGAGTATAAGGTATTACAGTCTAATTAAATTAATGTACATATGCTGATCTAGCATAAATCTTATATAAATATAAAGAGTGTACTCTACATTTTCCAAAAAACAAACACCAAGCAGAATCATGGAATGGCCACGAGAAACGAAGTAACAATACGCACAAATCACTTATAGGATGAGTATTGCGTAAGTGTGGTGCTTTCTCAATTGAGAAGGAAAATTATATTTTTAGTTGGGACAACTAAATTAAAATTCATAGTAGCCTAATTATTCTTACTTACGATAGTTAATTTTGATATAAATACGATAACTAAAAGTTGTTATCGTTACAAAAGTTTACACATTACAACTAAAACATGCAACAAAATTTCAATAGTAACACCAAGTAGAGAAGTCACACATCGTCTCATGATGGTAAATAATTTTTTTTATTTGTAACAACTAATATAACCGCACCAAATCAAAACAGTTGAATTAGGTCATTTTTAAGCGTGTACCTGGAGTTACGAGCAGATGAAAGTGCTTTTCGCCAATACAGAATGACGAATAAAACTTGATTATATTCTGAAAATATACCTGATGTCTGTTATCATTGCACAACTAATTATCAGAGACCAATTTCGTCGAAGAGAGGCTTTTGTTAACCTTATGTAAGTAATGTAAACCAAAGCATATTCATTTTTGAAGGTCTTTATTATTAATGTGTATGCTTATTGTGGGTACATATTGTTAAAATTACTTTGCATAAGGTGCAGCTTTCAGCAGTTGACGGCACAGCAGTTAATGGCAAATCAGGGTCATAATGAGTATTGCCTGCTGAAAACTGGTAGCTGAGAGCAACATTTGAATGCTTTATTGAATGCACTGAGGATGCAGTTGATGGTCGATCAGATACTGAATATCGCCGGCTTGAAAACTGGTAGACGGAGGTGAAGAAACATTACAATAGGGCCGATGAGTGCACTGACGATGCAGTTGATGGGCGATTGAGGTAATGAGTATTGCCTGGTTGAAGACCGGTAGACGGAGATGATATTTCGATGATTAATGTTTCTTGAAATTTGTTTCTTACTCGTAGTTGCTGCAAGGGAAATATGGCAAGAGATATCCCCAGGAATAAAGAATTCGTCTCTGGTGTTTGAAGCAGTATGTTTTTTTCTCCTTATTTAATAATTGTTGTTCTACAGCTATTCTCTTCTGCGCAGATTTTCTTTTTAACGAAGTGTCGCTGTACGCGAGATGACGTGTTTTTTGTTTCAGATACAAGCCCCTTTGTCTTTTATTTATTCGTGAATCACCATTGCTGGTATTGACTTTGTAAACGCCATCCTTAGCGCCTACTTGTAAAAATCGGCACTCACATGATTCCTTGTGGAAACATCGGCAATCACACTCACTTCTGTGATACAAAATCCACATTAGCAGAATTTTCATCTGAAAACTGTTCATTTTTAATCGTCGTTGTCAAGCAAAGATGTTCATATTCTGCAAAGCTTTAACATGAGATATATTTCCTTCCGTAATTCTCGGAGCTACTATAATTCTTTCTATACTGCAAACTGTCGTAAATATTGCCATTTTCCAGTATACTGTCCATCTTCTTAATTTTGCGAATGATCGCACTGCCATTTTTTTTAGCTTCTTCCTCTGGAAAAAGAATCTTGTATAAATAACTATGTTTTATTTTGTTTCAGGTACCTATCTACTGGAATCGCGTTTAGGCAAAATCGTCTTTACATTTCGAATATCAAAGTCATCAGTCGTCTATAGTCATGGAGGTTTGCAAAGCTTTGAATGTACTTTCAGAGACTGCATATGCCTTGCCACGTCAGAGATTTTGAAAATGTTGCAAGCACAGTATTTCAAAAAATGGAACTTCTTCCTAACTGTTTAGGCAGTATCGATGGAAACATATAAGAGTTAAATGTCCTGCAAAATCCGGAAGCATGTTTTATAATTATACACATTTTTTTTTCTCAATATATTAATGGCAGTTGTCGATGCTAATTACCGATTTTTAATGATTGAATATTGTTAAAACATGAACTATTCATAGAAATTAGTAGAAAACTGTATTTTTTGGTATCATTCCACCAATAAAATTTGCACGGAATACAGAGCATTCTTCCTCCATTTGAGAAACATTCAGAATAATATTTCTGTTCAAAAATAATAAAAACTCTCTATTAATTAGCTCTTCTATTAATTTTTGTGTAGGTTATATACTTACTTGAAAATCCTGCACAGAGCCACATTATCCCATTCTTTGTCCACAATTTCAATCGATCCTTGTAGCGTGGATTTTTCTTATTCTACAAATATTTCGCCTTTCAACTTCAGAAATCAATCCTTCAATATGAAAATCGGACAAGAACTGACGCGTCGCCGGTGAAATCACATGGCGTTCCATGGCTAAGACGTAAAATTATGCGATTATTTCAAAAAGTTGACCAGTTAGCTATACCACTATGCTATATCAACTTGAAGGCACATTGAATTGTCATCAGAATTTCCGTAAGTAATATACAGGGTGTTTTATTTGGAAAAATCAAGTTTAACCTTTTTATGTCTGTCAAAAACATTAATTTAAACCTCCCTGTATAAGATAAAATAAATTTATTTAGTGGCTGTTAAATACAATGCTTTTGAATCTGCATCTACAAAATTTCATTTAAATTTAACAAGTTGTTACTACTTGTGTAGAAGCGGCAACACCGCCAAATAAAAATATTTTAGAAAGATAGATCGTGTCTATTTATGGCAATCTGCTGCATCAGGTGTTCGTGTGCATGCTTCGTACAAGTTATCTTGGCTTAATGACTCATGTGTTGTTAAGTATTAAACCATCGCTTAAATGGCGCCATGTGCACTTTAACGCACGAGATAAGTTTTACAGCTAACTGTTGGCATTTACTTAGTTTATACTATTTTACACGTGTCTATTTTAACACGAGATGTCGCAAGACACATTTACTTGTATTCTCGCAGGAAGTTGCTCGTTGAACTGTGTTTGAAGAGTGTTGTTAATGAAGAAAATGCTTAAGGTAAGATTAATGATATTATGCATCTCTTTGTAAATTTTGACGAGAGACTTATGGTAGACTGAGAATGTCTCATAGTATAAAATTAGGGTTATGTGATTAATATGATCAATAGATCTTTGTAGAATTATTATTTTTACAATGGTATTTCTATTAAGTCTCGAGAAATAAGCACAATTATTACTGAAATAAAGTGATTACATACGAAATAAGTTCCACAATGTTTCAATTTCTAGATTCAGGAAGAAGATCCGTTTGCTGAATCAAACTCAGATGAAGATCCCAATTATTTAGATGAAAATTTTCTGTCGGATTTTTCTGAAAGCGAAGAATCAGAACCTCAGAGACGAAAGAAAAAGTATAACAGAAATCACTGAACAAGAAATTGTGATGAAACATAGATTAATGATAGCAGCGCATGTCATCCGTAGAAACATAACAAGAAAAACGAACAAGCTGGCTGCACACTTGGAAAAGGAATGAAGGTACAATTCAGACTTGCAGGCAAAGATTATTCATCTCAAAAGGAAATACCAGAGAGCGAATCACTGTAGTTTTCTGTAAATGTCACTACAACTTCAAACAGAAATTAGCTCAAAGAAAGGAAGCAAATATTCGGGGATCATTTATCTCAAAGATGAGAGATCTAGATGGAGCTTCATTAGCAAATGTGTAACCAAGAAAGTAAACGTTAGCGAGTATGCAATGGTTGATTAAGGGAACACTGCTTCTAGAAGACAATTTACACTATTTACTCCTTGACATCTGGTAATGAATTGACTAAGTCACAAACACTTTTTTCTTGGGTACTTTAGATATTTCTGGGAAAAAGTCGAAACTGCCAATGAAGAAAACTTGAAGTGGAATAGTAGGCGATAGAAGGGGTTCAAACTGGCTACCAATAAAACCCAGAAGAGTATAAGGATATTGTCTGAAACCATATAAATTCAATTCCCGTTATTGAATCCCATTATTGTAGTGAGTTCTTCAAAGAGATTGTACTCCCAAACAGGTTTATCCAAAATCGTCTAACTGTGATTATTTGAGCCATTGCGAAGAACACCAGGTGGTCCCTGTCACTTCTTCATTTTACAAGCATATCTTCACTAATGAATTCAACTATGGTTTCCACAGACCGAAAAAGACCAGTGCGATAATTGTGCCTCATTAAGAATAACTCAGAAAAAGAAAATTGAGGGTTGTTGAATATGATTTACACCTTTCTAAGAAAAAGAGAAACTTCGAGACACAAAAACCAAGACAAATAACGAGTCAAGTTTTAGGTCATACACCAGATTTGAAAAATCTTGCTGACCCTCCAACTAGAATTGGGCAGTTGTATTACAAGAAAACCTATAATTTCACTGTAGATAGAAGTGTCATAAATTATATGTGGCATGAAACTGATGGAACTAAGGGTTCATCAGAAGTGGCAACATGTTTGTGGGAGTTACTTTTCCAATTCACTCCAGAAGTTTAGTCAGCGCCCTATTCAGACACTGCCTCTGGTCAAAACCGAAATACTATTTTAGCTGCTATGTTTCTAAGAGCTTTGTCTGTATTGGAGAACTTGAAAGTCATCACCAAAAATTCATGGAGTCTGGGCATTCCGAATGGAATGTGACAGTGTCCATTCTACTATTGAGAATGGGGGAAGAAAATAGAAATATTTGTTCCAGACCAGTGGTACATAAAGCTGTGAGGTGCAAAAATGAGTAACCCCTCCGTAGTAAAGAAATGAACTATACACAATTTCAAGATTTCAAAGCGTACAGCCAAAGTTGATAAGTAATAAAACATAAATAATTGCCTAATTATCATCAGTTTTACCAAAGCCTAAACAGCGATCAAAGTACCAATGCTAATAATTCTGCTGAGTAGATTCGTTTTTTTATTTCACGCCTTAGTTTCTCTTCACTTTTGCATATTACATTTGACTTATGGTTGCAATTATTATGATGGCAATAGATCTAAGTACTAATTATCAATTATCAATAATGATAGAATGTTTGTTGATTTTTTCTCAATTGACTGTCAACATAAAAGTGTCTGTGAACATCTGGTCAAATTTCTCATTACATCAGTAATGGCAATAGAGATGTGAATTAACTTCTGTTTTTAAGTGCAGAGCAAACCAATGTCGTTTTCAAATAGTGATTGTGTGGCTTAGATCTCTCCTCCTCCAAGACGACGATTTATACCGTTATTCCCAAAGAAACAAATTTTGGAGAAAATTCGTTCCAGTCATTTTTGAAAAACTAAAACTAAAGGAATAAATTCTCATTTAATTTGAAAGGTGATGTCACTCAACCTCACATTGATCTGTAAATGTGGTATTGGTGTGTGCAAATGTATGTCGCTTGATAATTTTAATCTGTCGTTTTTTTGGGGGCCTAGAGGATCTTGTTGATTGGGTCCTGTAATCAAATTGTTGTTTTGTAAATAATATGATGTTGAGTATGGAAAATATATAGTATTATTTTTATTTTTTACAAAAACGCCAATAATCTCAAAACTATAGCCATTTTTACATACAATAAGTAATCAAATCGATTTGAAATTCAAAAGTTTAAGAACTGTTACGTGGCCTGTTATCGCAGGTGGTTTATCCTTCAAAATATTTTTCAAGCCTAGGGGCACTTCCGATTGTGCCTGACGTCGACCATAACTTCAGTAACTTGTTACGGCTTTATTTTCTGAATATAAAACGTGTGTCGAAAGCAATATTAAAACGTGTGTCGTAAGTAATATGTTACGACGAAAGTCGTATTTAGCGCGCATTTTGCTAATTTTCGTTGGTTGAAAATAAAATTCTTTTCGTTTCTAGACGAACAGCGACACCTTCCTTCTTCCGGTACGGGTGGTCTAGCGTGCATCTTAAAATTAAAATTTACACAAAATCATTAATGTGTAAGATTTCTAATATAAATTATTGCCAAGTTTCAACTGAAGCAATCACTGTGAGTACACATTGCTTTTCTTTTCGTTTGTATTAATTTTACTTTGCCTTATGATTTCGCTGTGTGTTAATCTGGATAACTCCTGAGGGTGCTGGAGTGGCTGATTAAGACCTTCCTGCCACTCAAAGATCATACCACGGTTTTGGCGTTACAAGTTTGGTGAACCGTGGAAACTACGTCTAACAGGGGCTGGTTATGCTTCATAACTTTTACCGAGGAGCCTATCGCCTTCAGCTCTCTTCACACCTCCCTTAAGAGGGAACTCTGGGGTTACCTACTTCCCCGAACTGTCGAGTCGTCGCCAGTGTGAAACTCTTATTTTTGGAACTGCATCCAACAGATTACAGCTAAGTTTTATTATCGAGTAACTTATTCAGTGGTACGTATGAACCTCAAGTACATATGACATGGAACGGCTGATCTCTAATGCCAAGTAAACCTTATCATACTCCACAACCGAACGTTTTTTTGCCAGTCATACGTGGGATCGGGCAGTCATTTAGAGTTGCTGACGCGATAACAAAGGCCTATCGGGTTTGGTTTTATTAATCACTCCCGTTAATCTTAGTTTTGCTAGTTTAAATCGCTTTATAAGGATATGTGCAATGCAGAGTCTTCTTAGCAGCCAATACCAATTGGAACGTAAACATTAATTTTGTGTAACTAAAGTGTACCTGAAATCCGGCACATTAATTGCGAGCCTTATTTTTGGCCATTAAGCGTAGTTAATGCTAACGTATCGTGAATATATGCACAGTCTCCCCTATTTCTGTCACATTCACCTATTACTTTAATATTTGTTTGTTGTTTTGGCTGAATTGTCTGTCTTTCTTTGTTGTGTTTGATTTAGCGTATTGTGTTTCAAAACCTGCTGGACTTCCCGTTGGTCGGTTTTATTTCTTTCTTTTTACCCCACCAGTGCGCCTTGTTAGACAGCAGTTTAATTTCTTGTAAACCTTTAGGACCTCCGCCACTTCCGACGAAGCCCGACGCTGCTGCTTCAACTATTATCTCACGAACTTAGCGCGCTACATCGATCCCGTATTTCCTTTGTTTTTTCTTTTTTTAGGTCGTTCCTCTAGAACCGACGTTAGTTGTAAACCTCAACCGTTACAAATTTGAATAAAACTGTACTTTTTTAATTCCTTGGCAAATTTTGAATAAATAGTAGATACTAGAGTTAAACAAATGATAATTACGAGCTAAGTTTGCTGGCAAAGTGTTAGCTGAGACAGCAAAATTGCTGAAACAATTATATTTTTTAACCCAAGTGAAATATATTATTTTTTCTTCAAGCGTTTATTGCTAGTTTTCATGTGTTATTTTCAAATTTATGATTCTCGAGTCTTATAGTGATTTTTGCCTCACGAATCAAGTTGGTACTTTACTGTTACATTATAATATGACATAACCGAGGTACTAGTCCCTAAATAAAGCAGAAACAAAATAACTGTTTTGCTTTTAATGTCTGCACAGTAAAAAGAGTTTTAAAGGTCTGCCAGTAGTTCAATAATATGACGTTTTATTGTTCGCTTGAAGAAAAAAATATTAAAACCAGTATGGTCCCCAAAATCAACAGTTTCTATATTTTTCTTCAAATTTCGTACTTTTAAACCAAATTTCATATCATTGATAACAATCATCGTAACCTACGCTTAAACATAAGTATAATTCATTAATAGCAAAATTTGAAGGTTAAGTATTTCAAACAGAGACCCATATTTTTTCTCTAAGCGTCACAAAAGAATACCATTTTTGAATTGTCAGGTGAGTCTCAAAGCCACCTTAGTAAATAAAGTGTTAATTTTAATTTTAGGAGCTAAAACTTGTCACTTTAATTTCATGTGCTAGTATGTACAGATTTCACAGCACACTTACATGTAAAGTGACCAATAGTGCACAAAGTTCGATGTCTTCAAATAATATAAAATAGTTTTTTTAAAGTATAAGCTTATTTTTTTATTATTAAATTACTTTAATTTAATAAATAAAAAAATATATAAAAATATTTCTAAATGGTGTCTAATAGCTTTGTTACAAAACCACCCATGTTTGTTAAATGGATTACCTACATTATTAATAAATTGGGGTACTTTTTTCTTTTCATTGTTTTCACACATTATTAAAGAATACCTAAACGAATTGGTTATAATGAATTTCTATGAAAAAGCTAATTGGAGGGATTTATACCTTTTAGTAAGATGAATTTTTTACTTAATGGCCTTGAACATTTCTTGCTTATTGTTCAGTTTCGACATGGTTAACTTATTACTCCGACTTGACCAATTGTCATTGTTATGAAACGTTCTAATTTGTATATAACATAATTAATTGTGTATTAGCATTCCATATATCACTAAGACTATTAATTAAGATAATTTAACAATTAACCCAGAAATTATAATAATAAGTAATTAAATTAACCATGTCGTGAAACTATGTCATTGGCAAAATCACAACTAAATAATCAAATAGTCGGTGTTGCTATGTGATTTGATCTATCAAAATAAAGATTGTAAAACCTGTAGTATGTACGCCATGCAGTTATTTTATTTATCTGAATGGGTACATTATACAAATATTGTATTGTGATGTGGTGTTAGTGAATGGTGCCCCAGAAGATCAGTGCATAAACATGTATAGTGTGGTGACAAACCGTGTGAAATAGTAGAGAAGTTAGTCTTGGCAAAGCATTGTTTGTGGTTTAGGAAACTACAAAACCTAAAATATGTCAACCTCTACCCACCCTAGTGTTCACATGTAATAATTATAATTAAGTGTGTAAACACAGAAGGTGTAAATAAGAACATAAAATATAATGTTACAGTTATTGCATGACGATTATTATAATGAACCGATCCAAGCGCCAGTCACGACAATGACGAAAAAAAAGTGGTTAAAGAAATAGCAAAACAAAATAATGGAAACAGATAATCAAGCAAAAGAATACAAAAATATTGCTTGAACTTCAGATGTCCTTCAGATTTGTAAGCCATAATATTGCTTCATCCGTTAAATTATGAAGGAACCAATGATAATTGCAGAATTACTAACGCACCGTACATAAGTGTTCGCTTTATTTAGGGCTCATCATTGCGTAATTATCACTTAGTACCTGTTTACCGGTTGGGGCAAGAATTTGATATATTCACGTTGAAAGTTCAGCGCATCTTATACACCCTGTCCGTGTAGTACTTTTTAAAGTATATTTTTTCAAAATCAGTTTTAACCATCATTTATTGCCCTCAGTGGCTACAGTTTAATATATATTTTCAATATACAGGGTATCCGTACTCTCAAATCACCTGTTAAATATTTCAATGGAAACATATATTTTTTATTTTTTATTCTGAATCTACTGAAAACTATGGCACTTATGTATACTAGTCTTACCAAAAAATGATACTTTTCGAGATATCCATTTTCAAACATTTAATTGGGTCAATATCGACCTTCAGATATTTCACGTTTTTTGTCGTCATTATTTGAATATCAAATTCGTACTTATTCACACTTAGGGCAGTTACGACTCAACTGTCCATGATTTAAAGCTGATGATTAATTATACACGATATGATAAAAAAATGTCAAACTCTTGTAATCCAACATGATGAATAACCTGATAAATCTAATTGAACACCCTGTATATTTTTCCACTGATCGTTAGAAAAAAATTTCTACCACTTTGCTCTGTCCTCCAAACCAATCAAGCAGCAGTGAAATGAGTTAACTTTTTTTTTTTTTTTTTTTTATCAAAACACACGTTTCATCAAAATATTTTATTGGTAAGAACTTAAAATTATAAATAGATCATCAAAATTTAATAGACTGTAAATTGCTGAGACGGATTATTTTAAATAGCCGAAAGGAATATCTGAATAAACTGGAAATGTCAAATACGAGAAGAATTCATTATAAATGTAAGCCGCATTCAAAATCTGTTTTTGTCAGATATTGATAAGGATGGAATTTATTCTTTGTAACACCTATCAATAGGCGTTTTCAAAGCTCCAACGTAATCTGCTATTTGTCGTATTCCAATGGTAGATTCTCAACCGCTGATAACATAACGACGTTCCACCGTGTACATCTCAAACATGTTTCCTCAAAAGTATTTTTCATAGTTAGTAATGTAGTTTTTTTTAATCTCAGCTCGGCGATATCGTTGTAGTACTAAAGTAGTCTTTTAAGCTGCTTTACACAATCAGATTTGAATGACACAGACTTTTGTTTCGATTTGTTCACTAGGATTTTCAGAAGCCGGTGTATGCTTTCATGTTTACATCAGTGGATCTTTAATCGAAAATTCCACTCACCAATCACAGATTCATTAATTTTGTCATAATGGATCAATCACGGTTGAATTCATCGGAAATATCTACGTGTTAAACTTCCACTAAAAATTTCCACCAAAAATGTCCAATACTTTACTATTCAACTCTCAACATTCACTATTGATACTTTTTGATTATAATTAATTGCAAAGTTTCTTCGTGAATTTTTCATGCCGAATACAACTCGATGGTATGATATTTCAGAAATTTTCGATCTCAAATATTATGACTATTTGTTTCAACGACAATCATTATCTTCGAAACAAATTCCAGCAATTTCATAACAACTCGTTGTATTACTTATAATAATTTCATATTAGACCTCAGTAACTGACATAGTAATTTCAAAAAATTGTTAAAAGAAATGCTTAGGTGCTCTAACACCCACTCAATCTAGAACTATTTATTTATATGTCTTCAGTTGCAGAAAGTTATGCATTTAGACAATCTGTGAGCAGAACTCATGGTTTAGAAAGTGGCTGAGAAGAAACGAGAGTTGTAGAGCCGCCAGCTTTGGCTTTAAAACTTCATGCGCATGAGGATTCAAACGTTGCAGATGTAGGCATGTGTTGTAAACACAAGATGCAACAGATGACAGAAGGTATAGTAGTTTCAGGATCTCCTGGCGGTTGCCCCTCCATGCAGAAAAACTTAAATTGTGCTGCAAATTCGAAAAAACGGTACTATTCAACTCACAAATCTAGTCATCACAGTAGCCATTTGCTTTTTTGCTTTCCGTTGTGATTATTCCCAATTCTTTGAGCTTTTCCTTCTATTACATAGAGTTAAATAACAGCAAACAAACACTCCCGATGAGTCCCAAAAGGACGAAACAGCTGTCGGGCATCTCAGTGCTTGTTTGCTATTGTACAACCTCTTGCGTACTTTACTGCAGGCGATTCGAAATTTTTATACTTGCCAACTGTTATGTTGGCTATACTATTGAAGAATCGACTACGTAACTGCTTCTTTACATACCTGTCGGCAAAGTTGTTAACATTTACGTACGTGAACGCTTTCACGAGTCTACAATTGTATCGTTTATATATAGTTGTACAATAGCAAACAAACACTTCGATGAGTTCAAAGGACGAGTTGCTCGGGTGATTTGCTTGTTTGTTATTGCGCTTCGTTTTCTTGCGTATTTTATTGGGAAAGATTCGTGTCTTTATACTTGTTGAACTTCCATGTTGCTATAATTATTGAAGACCGACTATGCGTAACTGCTTTTACATACCTGTCGGCAAAGTTGTTAACATTTACGTACGTGAACGCTTTCACGAGTCGACACTCAGATATCGTTTATATATATATAGGTGCTAAATTTTGCTGACAGGTATGTAAAGTAGTTACATAGTCGACTTTCAATAGTTATAGCCAACATAACAGTTGGCAAGTATGTACTTCTGAATCGCCTTCAGTAAAGTGGTATATACACAAAGAGGTTGTACAATACAAACAAATACTGAGAATCACTCCGACAGCTGTTTCTCGTCCTTTTGGGACTCTTCAGGAGTGAGACAACGCGAGTGGGAGTTCACTATTGTACAACCGCGTGCTGTCGACTATATGCCCTACTGAGGATCATTAATATTTAAACGATAAGCTGATTTAGTGTCGACTCAGAAAGCGTCACGTACGTAAAAACGTAAGCGTGATTCGAAATTTTATACTCTGCCAACCGTTATGTTGGCTATAATTATTGAAGAATCGACTATGTAACTGCTTTTACATACCTGTCGGCAAAGTTGCTTACATTTACGTACGTGAACGTTTTCACAAGTCGACACTAAATGTCGAAAACTTATCGTATATATAGATATAAAATTGTCTTTTCAAGACACATTTTATTATTTCGTCGTGTCCGGCACTAGATTGTTTAAAAATAAACATGAGTGGGAGTTGTTATTCACAGTCAAGCTCGTGAAATATGAAGGTAGCAAGTTTGAGTCACCTCGGAAAACGATTAACAAGCCAGCACCTAAATCTACCATCGACAAGTGTGATGAAGAAGTTGTGAGGACGAATAATCTAACAATTTTGTGTACATTCAAAAGCAAAAAGCCAACAATGGAAAAGGTGTTTGCAGCTGTTCAAGAAGAAGGTGTCCATAAAACGGGAAAATTAAGTATGTTTCGTTGTATTATAAAGAAGATGGGATTTAAAATGGCAGAAGCCAATAGACAACAGGAAGGTCTTGGTGGAAACTTCCGCAATAAGATCGAAACGCACCACGTTCCTAAGAAAAATGAAAAAGTTCCGTGAAGAAGACAGAAACATTGTTTATAGTGATGAATCTTCATCTGCACAGTTCGCATTCAAGTTCACATGGATGATGGATGGTACGATGACAGTGGCAAGGGAGCAAAAGCTCCTGTTTCAAAAGGACAGCGCCTGATAATGTTACACTGTGGGGGAAAAGAGGATTCGTACCTAACGCTTTGCTAATGTTTCTTAAATCAGGATCGAAGTCAGGTGATTATCATGATGACATGAACTCTAAAAACTATATTAAATGGTAAACTGAAAAACTAATTCCAAATATTGAACCTAACTCTGTGTGTTAGTAATCGACAATGCGTCCTACCACAACATACTTACCGAGCCTAATCCAACATGTGCCTGGAAGAAAGCAGATTTGCAAAACTGGTTAAGTGATCGTGGGATTATATTTCAAAGCTGTGAAACAAAAACCAGAACTCTTTGACAAAATTAAAATTAATCGACCACTTCAGAAAAATTATTTAATCGACAAACTAATGGCTGAACATAATCATGCTTCACATTATCATCGGAGTTGAATCCAATAGAATATTAATTTGGGCCCAAATTAAAAATTATGTAGCCAAATCATAATGTTACTTTTAAATTTGAAGATGTGTGAAATTAGCAGAGAATAAATTTAAATCAATTGGTCGTGAAGAATGGGAGCTGTATGCAAACACACACAAAAGGTTGAAGAGGAATATTTAAAAAGGAGAAGGTTTTATCGATGAAGGAGAAGATATGATATTTACAGTTAATACCGGTGAAAGTGGGGAAGAATTTACTAGTAGTGATTCGGAATCTATATAATAATCTGTTACATACAGTGATATAGCTTATCGTTTATTACTTTTAGAAGAGAACCTCCAGAAATATAAGTGTTGTGCTCTAAAAACCAGTGCTTTTGCAAGATAAACGACATAAAATAAAAAGGACAATTTAACAGAATGCGATTTATTTATATATGCATCTAAAGATAATAGTTTTATTAATGTTAAAGTGCAATACGATAAAGATTTTATACAAAATTTAATTTTAAAGTTTCCACTTCTAAATATAATAACAAAATGATTCATGTGATTTGTACAGAAGAAAAAGAAAATAAAGTATTATGATCTTAACGTGGTAGTTAACATACGTTATAAGGGTTATTCTGCTCTTTGGACAGTCTATCAACGTATTGGCAAACCATTTATAAACTAGTAATAAGTTCACGTCATAAATTGTCATCTCCTAATATTGTATGTGTTAGTGTTCATAGATAACGATGCAGAATTACTAAAGTGGTTGAGAATTTTGTAAAACTTTTCACTGGCAAATTTTGGGATGGAACTGCAGTGGTCTTTAATCCGTGTGTTTGATTTCTTTCATCTATTCTTAAAAAGACGAGTTAGATTTACGATCAAGAAGGTATTCAAATTTACCGATCTGATAATAGCCCAGATTAAAGATACATTATCACTTCTTGATTTTCTATCTATCCGTTGGAGTTGGTGTAATTTGTAGTAATGAAATTATAACCACTGAGTAAATATAAATTAATTTTGTTCTCCTTATTCAAAAACAGCTGATGTACAGGCTAGGTTATGTTTACAACAGAGTTTGTAACTAAAAAGAATTTTTAAAATAAAAAGTGTCTAGTCGATAATCAATATAGTAACCTAAGTGTCAATTATTAAAATTTTACTTTCAATAATTATAATATTAATTTTAAAATACTTTAAATAATTAAACGTGTATTATTATGTAGTCAACATATTTAGGATGGCACTTTAGCTACCGACGCTTCCCGATATATTCGATTGGTGCCTACTTTTACAAATTGTTTGAAATTCCGCCGCGCATCTTTTATGAAGGTTAACCGTCAGGAGATCCTGGAAACTGGCTATACGGTCCTATTTCGGCATATCGAATGAGAAATCGAATACAAAATATAACTTGATTAATGGAACATCAAGTCCAGTAGTATGTCGAACAGACAAATTTTAACGATTATGATTGAATCTTAAATCTAATGCATAAATCTGATTGTGAAAGTGCTTTATTTAAGATTTATTATATCAAACTTCTTAATTTTCATAATTACCTTGTGCTTTAAAAATAAAGACCTATTCCAATTGTAACGTATTTAATTATTATTTAGCAATTTTATTAAAGTTTATTTAATATAAATGTTTATAAATGTGATTGAAAATAAAAAATGTATTTAAATTCAGGAATTTTAGAAACTAATTTGATTGTTGTACTTAGATGGAACTCACATTCGTTAAAATAAACGAATATTGTTTAGAGAGAAATTTTAAGTACATGTTTCAAATTAACGTACGTTTTATTTAATTTTCTGTAAAGTGTTCACATATATTTAAAATAAAAATATTTTCATGAGTTGATAAAAAGTCGTTATCGGAGGTGCTAGCATAATGTAAACCCGCAAGGTAAAGTAAATTAAAAATGCAATACATAGGTGTTTTGTTAAAGTAGTGCTTGTGAAGTAATAACAAACGGAATCTGATATTTGTCGTACTTAACGTAACTTAAATTTTTTTTTGAAAATGAATATTTCACTTGTTGTTAAAACTTTAGCTACTACTCAAATCGAGAAAACTTTTATCAAAATTATTAATGTAATGGTAAGGTGTGTGAACAATACACAGAGGGCACCATAAGTAGTTGGTAGAAGAGGTTTGTGTACAAAGTTTTAAAAAATGTGTTCAAAATTCCTCACATACTTCGTCTCAAAAATCATTGTTATTTTATTGAAGAGTTAATTGTCAATTTTGCTTGAGGCTACTAAAAAATAATGTCCGCTGTAACCCATTGATTTGCAACTAAAGTAAGCATATGAATAATTATTGGTAACTGTATGACTGGTAATATGATTTTTTCCATAAATCCCAATATCTGTGTGAATTTTTGGTACATTGACGGAATTATAAAACGCAAATAATTGTAAGAGAAAACAGTTATTTAAATTTGTATCAATTAATACAAAAAATGCAGAACTCTGAATTAAAAATAAATTAGATCCATTCATTTTTTTATTAGGAGTTGGTAATGCATAACACCACTCTACCTTATTGAACCTAGGACTTAAACTGAATATCGTTGTTGATGCTGCAATAGGTCAGTATGTCAAAATAAACAGAGTTTTCAGGAGGTAAAGAAATCGAGATATTTTCGTTACTTTAAGAGTAATATTTTCAGAAAATATGGAGATCAGACTGTGCTATGTTACTTTTATTGTGAATAATAGTTGGTTATGAACAGTTTTTGTATTCCTGAGTTATGTTTACATACGACATATTGATTCTAAAAATTGGCTAATTTCATCTGACAAGATATTTTGCCGTTTCATGTTTTAATGAAAACACTTAAATGCTTTTTTTTCTTTTATTAAATTAGTAAGTACATATAGTGACTAATTAAAACCTTTAAAAACTAATTAACCAGTTAAAAAACAAAAAACTATAGCCAAGTATGGTTGAACAAAGTAATCAGTGTAATCACTAAATCACCGATTATTTTTTGTGTTTGAAGCTGAACGCAAATGAACACATTCTTCAAATGAAGTTAAAGTGTCATAAAAGTGTGATAGTCGTGCAGGCATTAACAATTTGAGTTCTTGCAGGTGCAAAAAATTTGACAACTCAATGACACATGATGAAATTATATAACGGTGGATGAATTCGGTAGAGTAAGATTTCTGTGAGGGACGTCTGGGTATATTAGTCCAATAATGCTTTCTGGCAAGTCTGTAGTGCACAAATCGCTCTAGTCACACACGGATCTCCAGTTTTAGAGCCAGATCAAATACTGGTATAAATTGTTGAGTCATATTTAAAAAGAAATCTTGATATGTCAATGTAATGACATTGTATGGCGATGGCTTTTCTGGCTGGTCTAATAATATGTATATAGTCAGCAGGAATAAAAACGTCCCGTTTTCGTCCTAACTTCATTTCTATAGCGCTATGAATGGAGTCAACTCCATCTGGGTATGATCCACTTCAAATATTTTGTTCTATCGTTATATTTTTCTTTACAGAAACTCTCGAGGAGACAACTTGATAACTTACTATTTCGATTTTTGATAACAACAGCCGTCGCACCATATTATAATTTCTGAAGGTTTGTGCTTCTCAATTTCACCTAAAAAGGAACTTCACCATAACTGAAGCAAAATAACGCTTTCTAAACTTCCATTGGCCTCATGCCATAAAAAGCAAGATACATCTTTATCATTCAAATTGTAGAATGTCAGGTTGTGAACGTTTAACTTGGTTTTGAAGAAAATTGATGATGCCTGTAAACGTGGCACAATAAAACCCTGAGATCCACGGTATAAACCCAGATGTTTTCTAATGTCAGAGGTGGTTGCAGATTCTTTTGTCTAATCTTCTCTTCTCGTGCTTGAGTTTTTCTACTGATGTGTGCTTTATAAAGATTGTCATCTAAGTTTCCTTTTTTGTGCATCATACGTGAATTACACTGGTCCTTTTTCGGAGAATAGATGTCGAGATAGATAGAATTGAATGTTCTCCAGGAACATACCCTTCTACTCTCTTGTATACAGGTTTCACATCACAGCATAAGGCGCCTATTCCATATTGATTCCAAATAAAAGTATTCGACTTAATGATCTACAGTAATGTGACTCTCATTCAGCAACAATTCTAGAAGCTCACGAACAATTTTCTGATAATCGGTTTCGAAGAGCGTTCCTTTTCTAGAACAGTGGGAGTTTTATCGATGGTAATAGTAAGAAAATAAGCCATATATTTGCGGTTATAAATATAAATGAAAAAGTACGAGTTACTTTTGGCAGTTTTAAAGCTCTTGACTGATCAATTTAGACTCACACTTAGCAAATTGGCATAAACGTAAAACGTACTGCTTCAAAATGCAATCTATTTTTCAACGTTAAATAATGATCAGCTGCATCCAAACTCTAATGAATGACATACGATCAACTGAAGTATCCAATTGACTAATGTTGTGACATTGACTGTATTTGATAGACACGCCTTCCCAACTTTCTATTGGATCTTTTGCAGATACGTAGAACCGCTTTTGTGGATACTTTGGCACTATAACCCCCAATGTGCAGCATTTTTTTGACATACGACCTATTGCAGTATCAACGACGATAATATAGTTTTTCAATAGTATTTTGTGTCAGTTAGGGCAGAAAGTAGGCATTTGCAGACCGCGGATGCCTGTTGATGCCCGGCGAACACAAGGTGAAGAACAAGTTTCACAAAGATTCCATATATATTTTTCGCCCTGCTTTATCAAATCGCCATACCGCATGTTTTAAAGTTTTTTTAACTACTATTATGTTGTAGTTAATTATGGGTAAACATCACTGCTTAACTAGACTTAACCATTTAGTCTAACACAAGGTGTAGGTTCAACGGTTAAATCAATTTAAAATGCAATGGAGATGTTTCAAGAAAACATGATTGAAGTATTTAAGCAAAAATTATTTTACACTTTAAATTATACACTGGGCTATAGGATAATTAAAATAAAAAAAGTAACCTATTTTTTGATCTGCCTACGTAAATTTGAGATTAATTAATTATGTATGCTTGATTTAATAAGTCAATTAGGTACTTATGAGATATAAGAAAATTTTAGAATATTTTACAGTAAATCTAAATGAGCTTTGGCCTGCCTACTATAAATGCAGTATTACTCGTCAGTGGTGTCTGATTTACTGAACCGATGTGGTAGCGTGCACCGTAAAATTTACGTTTAGTTGTGGCTTAAAAATTAAAACGTGTTACTCATATTGTAAATTGTTTATAAAAATCAAATTTACCGATATTTTTTCCTAGATATTGTTTGTGTGTACGTTTAAAAACAAGTATTTAAAAAAATAATAAAACAATAGATTCATAATTGAGGTTGGCAGCTCTGCTTGCATCATCGACATAACTAGAATGTTATAATACCGTATTAATGCAAAGGAACATAGCATTTTAACACAACAATTTATTTAGTAGAAATTTAAGCACAATGATTAATACGAACAAAGAAATGTGGGTACCAGAAATTATGTATCAACATTGCAATTACTGGAAAATATTAACAGTAATGTTGCAGTTTTCAGATTAGAGAATGGTCCTGGTATTAAATTATTTGATTCTAACGTGGCTGAAGTTCTGCGGAAGCAGTGCCCTGTGTAATCTGCAGCACATTCGCTTTAGAAAAGCAGCAATTTTGGAAGGGATTCCACCAATTGTGTTGAGACCTACTGGTAATTAACACATCGACTTTTGGTATTTCATAAGTTTTTCAGGTTTCCAGTTAAATTTAAACGTATCTTTAATATAATTCTTGACAATTCTTACCTAATCTGGTTTTGTAATTGCAAATGTTCTATATATTATTTTTAGCTTCAGGTAATTCAATAAATATGATATCATCTTTAATTTTAACATTTTCAGTTTTTAGAGTGGCAATCTCGCCTCTTCGGCAGGCACCACTAATACCTATTATCAAAGCTGTCTGTAATTACACGATAGTTGATTAACATATTTACCAATCATAATAGAAATATTTACTTTTTTACTTTCATAAGAAGAAAATCATCATCGCAGGCAGTGTTTAAAAAAGTTGTTACTTGGTCATCCTCTAAAATTTAATATTTTTTTCGGTTTGTGATTTTTAAGCTTTACTTTTAAATATGTTATCAGTTTAGTGTAGTTAGAAATATCTAAATTTTCGTAAATTTTAAGTTTTAATCATTGAGTATATTGCCCAAAGAGATTTTTCTTATCGACAAATTCCTTTAAAATAGCACAAAACACTCTCAGAATATGTTTTAGCTGGACTTTGTTTCACACCACCGTTTAAAACTATTGAATTGATTTAAGTACCGTTCTTTGGATTTTTCTGGTACAAATTTTGAATTTAAATTAGCGTTATTAATCGTATTTCCTCTGGAGTTACATTTAATTCACTCTCTAACTTGAATCGGACATTTTATTGTTTAAATCACTTATTTAAAAAACTATTATTAATAATTATCACACTATGTAATTAAGATGTCCGCTTGTATAACATTTGTTTCACAGACCACTTATTTCTTGTTAATTAAAATTCTACAATAAAAAATAGAACTAGAGTATATGTCTAATAAGAAAAAGGTGAGATGTACAATTATATAATATATATAAAGGTAATTAATACAGATAGTTGTTGTGACATCAACAATTAATACACTTTAATTACAAATGTTTAAATTATTTGTTATTTAACACATTTTCATGTATTCAATTTGCCTACTGCTGAAGTAATCTTAAACTTTTATAGAGAAAAAAAGGATATCATTATAATCAAACTTCGATCTAAGTCGAGTAAACAGGTAACAGGGAAGCATATTAGAAATTACTGTAAGCTACCTATGACTAGTGGTTAATCAGTTATCAATATCAGTCAGAGGTCCTATATTCTGAATCATGCTACCAATTCATCAAACGACTTCATTGCTAGAATAAAACAAATTGCTCGAATTTGTACTGATATATCACACATTTTTATATCTCATGATTTGAATAGTGCCAGGTGCCGGCTTTTCGTATGATCTGTTCTATATGAAAACTGTGTAACCCTCTTCAATTCTTGTGAAAGGGAAACTTTGAGGATACAAGAACAATAACACGTTCAAATCTATTGTTTACAAGTAGAGTATAAACAATTCTTTACTTGCTCTAACTAAAATAAAAGTTAATCTCAAATATTTTTTGTAATAACTCACGAATTTAGTTACCTAATTGCACATTGAAAACAGAAGCAAAGTAACTAAACTTTTTACCATTTGGACACACAGTCCAACTTTGGAAGAGCTTTTTCACAACGACTCTGGCTGGAATCTTTACAACTGAAATCTCTAAGAACGGGGTTACTTTACTATTGCAATAATCAGCTTAAAGGTACTTAGTTGTCCTTATTCTTATTTAGTTTCATTGGTAATAAAACTGTGACATCTCCTGAGAACTCACTGCTCTTTTGCGTAAGTTTTTTTTTTCACATAGATACATAAATGGATATATTTGACTTGTTTTATTGTACAATAAGCATATTTTGTAGTTGAAAATACGAAATTACACAAAATCGGTTTCGATTATTAACCGTTGACAGCATAAATCGTCAATATCAAATCAAACACAACGCATGCTGCCAACTGTCAAATGAAACCATTGTCAAAACATTGCTTTATAATCATCAATGATTATGATTTATTCGGCCAAAAATCTATCACAAATAAATGTTAGGTAGTTTTACAGCGCTCCAACCGAGTTGTCGCGCTGTAAAATACACCTACCACACTCTAATGTAAATAACTATTACCTTATGCGCTTGCGCGTCTCCCCTTCTGCTCAATGCGCACACGTTGTTATAAGTCTGTACGTAAAATTGACTTTACGGAATCTACTTGATATTGTAGTTATTTTCAATTTTAAAGTCCGTTGCGACGAAGGCACAAAAAAATTTTGTGTACACTCGACCACGAAATTTTAGGGTCGCAAGCGGACTACTAAAGTTGTATTTCGCAGCCTTGTTATACAATAACTATTTCAGCATTTGCCAGTAGTTTAATAATATGCCTTTTAATGATGCTTGAAGAAAAACACGTAAGGCGGCCGTTAGACATTTATGAAGACTGGAATCAATGATTTTTTGCAAATTTGTAGATTTACATAAAACCTAATAAAAATAATATGGTCATTGTACAACTTCCGGTTTTCATAAACGAAACACCCTATATATTATTTTAATTTATATTCAGCATAAAATTCGTAAACGGATGATACCATATTTTACTATTACAAGTCTAATCATTATTCAATTTATTCTAAATTTTTAGTCACCAGTAGACAATTTCTTAAAGACGCCTATCTCAGGTACTATTTTAATCAGATACTTGAAATTTTTAGGATGGGGTACTAAAATAGTTGTACTTTTTAATAGACGTACACATTTAAATCGTTTGTTGTTCAGGGTGTTTGAAAATTATTTTAAAATGATACAATTTTAAACTTGAAGACTTTTATTGTAAATAGAACGCCCTCTGTTTATTTTTATGTAATTTTACTCAGAAAATTCTTTTCTGCATCTATCTGCATTGCATTCCCTATAGCTTTATCTCTTTCTTGTCAGTTTAGGAGCAAATTGAAATTAAAATATTAAACGTTGATGATATTATTTTCATTTCATTAAAAAAATTTTTTATTAGTATATGAAATGCACTAAATAACAATCTTTTTTCGAAAAATAATTTATTGCGTTCTGCAACCTTTAAAATATCCTACAGACTAAAATAGTTATTTGTCCAACAAGTGAGGAAAGCGATTCTTTTTTCCATTCGAGGGCTGAGCGCCGTCTCACGAGCGTAGCGACTGAGGCATTACAGTGAGAGTGGAAAAAGGTCTCTCTCCAGTGCACAACATTTTTTCCAATGACATTCCCCAAAAACAACAAACCCAAATGAAAGAAAACTATTAATTGTACACATATTGTTACAGGATTTCGTTACAATTTCGTACAAAAAGAAAAAAGTCAACAATCGAAGGGTTACAATAGTTCACCTATTTATTTTGTGGTCTCGGTAAGGTCTCAACCTGTCATAGCGCAAAGTTGCTATCCGCGTAATTCTAACCAATAAATGTGGGTAACAATGCTTAAAAGTCGAAATATAAGATACTAAATTAAACAAAAGTGACTGAATAGTTATTTGTGCAACAAAAATTAATTTTTTTACTAGTTCCAGCGACATTCAGCATCAAGGATAGCTTTTTTTCCTCACTATTTGTAGAGAATAAACGTCTGTTTTTCAAGTATGTCGTGGAAAATAGCTATTTGTCCAACAAGTGAGAAAAGCGATTCTTTTTCCCACTGAGCTCGAGTAAGAGTGGAAAAGCTTTCATGTGTTACACACAACATTTTGTCCACGACATTCCTCAAAAAACAACCTAATGAAAGAAGTATTATTTATTGTAAATGTTACTAATTGTTACAGAATTTCGTCACAATTTCGTACGTAAAAGCAAAAGTTGATAATAGGTGGGTTCTACCAGTGTCGCCACAGTATTCTGCGGTATCGGTGTGGTCTCAATCTGTCAAATATAGCGTGCCATGTAATTCAACCAATAAATGTAGGGTAGCAATTTTTAAAAGTAGAAATACATGTGTATTGAATTAAACAAACCTGATTGAATTCTAAATTAAATTGTTTAACTAAATACTAGACACAAATTGTCTAATGACACACATTCTTACATTTTTCTAAAGAGACATTTTTATAACACGACATTATTTTCTCGCTGGTGAGGAAACCAATTTTCCTCACTATTTCAGAGAAGAAAAGTCCGTTTTCTAACGATGTCGTGGAAAAATAAATTACACCATATGTATGTATGAGCAGTTGTAAAATAGTTATTTTCCTAACAAGTGTCGAAAGTACCAAATATCGTGCGAGTGGTGCTAACTAAACGAGTGCGAAGCGTAGCGTAGCACTAGTGGTTCTACACGAGCACACAGATATTTACACTTTCGTACGAGTCAGAAACACTATTTTTTAGACGACTGCAATATAAAATTATTGCTCTTACTTCTGTTAAGGGTTAAGAAAAACTTTTTGCACTCAGTGCATGTAAAACTACCAGATAAGTACGTGAAAATTCTACCGAAACAATAGGAATTACGTACTAGTGTTTCAAAATGCAGCAAAAACACTGGGTTAATAGAGCATTTTGCTACAAAAAATATTTGCATAAGCACAATAATTTTAGTTACGAGAAATCACTTTACATGACCATTAATATAGCAAAACTCTTTCAGATCTGTAATAATTGATAATTGAAAATTGGAAATGACGAACGACAGCTTGTATATTATTTGTCACTTTTATGTAGATAGAACTACTAGCGTGCGTTGTACACACAAATTGTTGATGTAGTTACATTTTTCGTTATTTAGAATGCAATTTACGCACTTTACTTTTGTAAATATGCCGAAAAACAATTCAAATCTTCAAACAAACGTTTGACAATAAATAGGTTAACTCAGACTGGATATGCAATGTATGCATTATGCATTTGCGTTGTAGCCACAGCTCACTAATTAAATTTTTGTGGTTTGAAATGTTATAATATCAGAAATTTGAAAGTGCGAATTTAGAAAATGTCGTGCAAAATAGAATACGCAACTTGTGCGGTAAACAATATCTGGGAATTCGTGCCAATGCCACCTTTAAAGAATCTGTTACACATGTCACGTAAATAACTATTGCAACACCGGTGTGGTAACTATTGCTTCTTACAAAACTAAGGGCAGTGTTAATTGGATGTTACATTCATCGGTACTGCTAGACATTTTCAATAATTTCAAAATTTTAAACGCGAAAAACAATTTTAGTTTCTTTTATTTTACTGTGCTTCAAATAAATAATATGTTAAATTCGGTAGACGTTCACCTACTTGATTTTTTGAATTAACTGGTAAAAATTGATGCGAAGGTCGCTGCTAAGTGTAACTAAGACGATATGAGTGTGTAACCATTAACTTTGAGTTTTATCACAACAGCTTTGTAAGAGTTATGATATTTTGTACTGATACAACTTTGTGTTGTGATATGGTTACTAAGAGTAGTCGTCTACAAATCCTAGTTTTTTGCGTTCTGAAACACATCACCATGTCTAAAACACAGTAAAAGTTAGAGTTGCACAAAATTTAATACAATACTAAAACGTAACAAACTTAAAAGATCTGTATTTTATTTGAGCGTATGTCTTCAATAAAGGGTTTTTATCAGTTCAGGATGATTTCGGTTCTTATTTTGAAGTACTCAAATATTTGAAAATGACAAAAGAAACAGTTTCACAATAGTGGTGTTTTTAATATCGTGAATGTGAGAATTACATTGTTTAGTTTCTTACTTTCAATTGTAATAGTGTAGTTTTTTAAATGTCCGATTATAAATGTTTATATTTTAATTGTGGCAAACGCAAAAAGACAATATCCTAACATTGAATTTCATAGATTTCGTCAAGGATTGCAGTCGTTCTCAAAAATTTAATCTAAAATTGGTGGGAAGGGCGAAGTTCAAAAAGACATCATATTTTTTATTAAAAATAGTAATTTAAAGCTCCAGAAAATTTTGTAGACTTTTTAGATAGAGGAAGTAAATAATTAAATTTTTTTCTGGATATATCAAAACCAAAACATCTTTTTTTTGCTAATTTAAACAACACTTTTATTTACTGTTTATAACTACCATAAATTTCATTTGTAAATTAAAATTATAAAAATTAAACAAAATAAATTTTTGTTTTAAGTACGAAACTGGAATAGTTATTAACTGAACGTGTGTGAATACAGACTCTTTTCGAATTAATGTCCGTTTATTCGAAAATTTGATTTGGTTTACAAAATTTTAAACAATACTATGCAAGTAAACCAACAATTTATTTGTTGAAAGTTTCGCGGAGGTTTCTTAGTCTTTTTGAAATACATGTTCGTAAGTAGATCTTTAATTATTTCATAGATAGCGCCATTATATCAGCATTGGTATGACGATTTCAATTTAGATGTTACAAGATCATTTTTATTTTTCAAATTTTATCATATTATTGCAGTATGTCGTTAATTTAAACTACACCCTTAAACATACTTGATTGCGGTAGAATATACAGTGTGTCTCAAATTATTGTATTACAGATACACATACACGCTAAACTAGGGCCACGAGCCCGGCGCCGCTTCGCCTTGATGGGATTGCTGCTTCGCGGCTCGTACAATGACTTTTCTATCAAAAAATAGTGTCTATACTAATTTGATTAAGACAACGATACTCGCTTCGCTCGCCAGTTATGAAGCCTATGGGAATCGTTTTCTGCGAGCCTAGTTCAGCACCGTTTCGCGTCAATAGGGCTGCTGATTCTCAGCTCGTACGTTGGTTTTTACTCAAAAAATAGTTGATAAAGAGACGGCTCGCGTCGCTCCAAATTGTGAAACCCCGATTTTAGTCTCTCAGAATACGGTGGTCGTAACTCAAAACACAGTCTAGTAGCTCGACGCTTAACACTCTCTAACATGTTTTGGATCACGATTAAGGACCGGGATACCACGCGCCCCCGCATATCCAAGAAGAGGCCGAATTTTTGTAAACGATTTTTGATGAAGATGTAACACAGAGTTAGCACGTTTACATGTTTTATAATATGTTCTGACCAAGCAAAACGGACGTCACTGTAAATAATTCCAAATCCAATGTAGGATACCAGTGCAAGAAGTTGGTCGTAGAGAAAGTACTGAAACTACTGCGGATTATTTTTTTGCCGAGGTGCAAACAACACATTTATATACGTTTAAAGGAAGTAACCAATCACAACACCACTACTGATATCTTTGTAAGACGTAATGTTCTAGCAGCATTACCATAAATTTTTAGTATCATCAGCATAAAAGCTTTCTTGCAATTAATATGATGTGGTAAATCACTAAAAGTAATGGTCGGTAGAGGGCTAAGAGTCGATCCTTGAGAAACTCCACTTATCACAACTTTGCCGACGAGAACGATTGTCCAATTATATCCTTAAATGTTCTGTTGTTTAGGTAGTTTTAATCCAAAGCTTACCACGAATGCGGAACGCTGTCGAAAGCCTTGGCAAAGTCAAGATATATTATATCAGTTCGCAAGGAGCAGTAAAGGGACAGAGACCTCAGTCGTTTACGCCAAGTAAAAAGATTGTTGTGGATCTTCCTTTCACAAATCCATATTGTTCAAGTGGTACTACATGGTGTTTTGTAAGAAAATCGTGAGATTGCCTGGTTCATTCTGTCATCTTTTTTTATAAATAGCGCAGTTACGGATGCTACTTTCCACAGATCTGGTACCATCGATGTTTCGAATGATGATTCATAATGGATAATAGGAGTACAAAGTATGTCAGCAAAATTTTTTAAGAAAATGTGTTTAATTTATCAACTTACGTGAAGAGTTATTTTTGAAGACAAGTAGTTTTTCTTAACTATCTCGATATCGAACGTGACTTCAGTGAGACTATCCTGAATGCGATTAGCTTTAAATTCTTGGTATAATGTTGTTGGTAAGTTCATTTGTAAAACCGATGCAAATGCATTTGCCAAAAATTTCTGCAGTTTCAAAATGACTTGAACATATGGATCCATCAGTTTTCGCAGACGTAATACTAACTTAGGCACAAATTTGACTGAATATATTTATGCAATTTTTGCGATTATCTGAACATGTACCTTTCATATTCCTGTCTGGCAGTCTTGGAGGATTTAGTAAGTTTGAGAAAGTTCTGTGAGTAATAAAATCTTGCTTAGTATTTGAGCGCCAGTTTTTCTCAAAAGGTTACGCTTATGGTTAATAAGTGACATAAAATCACTATTTATCCAAGGCTTAATAGGATTTTTTCTGGAAGCTTTATAAACGAATTTTTGGTGAATAGTTTGTTGGATAATTTGTGGTGAAAAACATTCCACATGTCATTTACATTATTCAGAGGAAATCCACTGTACCTCATTTATAAGTTGTCCATCATTTGTTAAAAATAGATCTAGGTTGATGGATTATTATTGGTACGATATCTTGTGGGTTTTACTTATTAGCTTAGATAAATTAGAATTAATGAAAATCAAATAAAAACGTTTAAAATTGATGAGGAATCTAGAGTACCAGTAATAGGACAAGAAATGTCGGAGAAATTGAAATTAGTACATTTGAAGGTTTGAGAAAGTGTCCAGATTTTCATTTAGAAGCATTGTATACATTGCTGAATCTCCAGGTCTGTAAATGCATACTAGGTTAAAAACTGAAAACATGCAATTTCATCACAAAGGTAAATATCAGGTCAGAAAATAGTGTATCCGTTAATAACAACGTGGGTAATCAGATCAACTGTTTGTGCCATGTCTCAGAGATGAATATAATATGTGGGTTGACAGTGGCGGTTTATCCATATGGTCATTTGGTCAATGACCTCCAAAAATTTTGACAATATATAAAAAATATCTCATTATTACGTGTTTTATTAAAATAGGTAATTAAATCGCAAATACAATAACTTAAAATTTATCGGCCGTCGTTCGTAATTCATCCTCTTCAACCTTGGGCTGGCGGTGCGAATTGTCCCTCATTGAATTAGGATCTACCCGGAAAAACTCGAAAAACGTGCAGCGCCCGAATAAACGCGAACGTCCGAAACAATAATCAACTTTGGGTCATGAGCCGGATCCCGCAGTTTACGTTGACTTCGTATAGGGTGTACAACTACGCTCGATTTTTGATTCGATTTTCGCGTGTGTTAAATCAATTTAAGAATTTATATTGATATGTTTTACTGTTGTTGTTGTTTTGTAAAAATACTATTTTTGATTCGCGTGTGCATGCGCTATAATAGAAAATGTCGGTAGTGCAGAAAATTAAACAACTAAAAAGTGCTAACAAACTTAATTTTACAAAATTAGTTGAGTTCAAGGCAAATGGTCGTCCTTTGCCAGAACTAAGTTTACGACAGACTAGCAAAGACAAAAATAAAGATGTTCATCGAAACTTTCGCAGGGTAATGTACGATTTAGCTAACTGGATATGTGGTTGTGAAGTATCAAATGTATTTTACTGTTTTGTTTGTTTATTATTTTCTAAAGACTCATCAGACTCGGTATAGTCCAAATCCGATGTCAGGAGATTTAAAACATTTAAAAGAGGAAAATAAAAAAAATGTTTCGTCTGCAGAACACATGAAATCCTCGGTAAATTTTGCAACCGTAGGAAATGTTGATATTCGTACACAGCTAGACAATGCTTATAGAAAATCCCTTAGAGATTTTAATGAGAATGTTTTCGAAAAATCGCTATATTTTGAACAAAATTGTAGATTGTATAAAATTTTGCGGTGCATTTGAGTTATTTATATTTTTTGAGTATGCCTATTTTTAAATTAATTTTAACCTCCCAGTATGATTGACCACACGAGCCGCCACTGGTTGAAAATCCTAAACGGTACAGACAAATTAATCAAATTTAGATTTTAGTGAATCAAGGTTGGTATACCAGAAAGGTCCAGGATGTTATTAAGGTGTCTTCAGGCCTGAACGTTAGGAGTATTGATTATTTTATGAATTCCACGAATATACTTAATTGTCAGGTTTGGTTCGCCATGTTTCTCTTTTATTCTCCATTCCTCCACGCAGGTCTTTAATGACTTGGAGTTGTATGGGTGTTTGATCGGCAATAATTGTATAATTTGTTAGTTATAGGATTTTCAAGCAATTTCTTCTTATTGCGTAATACTTGACCAACGTCATATTCGTAAGGTAGAATTACTTTAATCATACGAGAATGTTTCAAATTCGTGCGTGCCAAGCGAAATGAGTTACGGGACTTGAGGTGGAATTCATGGTAGTCAACACGTTTTTAATTGCAGATTCGTCATGCTCCTTTTTTGCGTTTACATCGCCGGTAATTTCAGGTACTCCTCGAATTAAGATGTTCTTAGCACGATTCAGTCAATCTACGGCGGTCACTGAGCCATTTTGTCATTAAATTGGACACCAGTTAAATGGTCCAAGTTCGTTATTTTAGGTTTGTGTCGGAAAAATTTGTCCTTTACAGTTTCCAACTCTGTACCAAAACTCGTTTTTAAATTTTCACATAGGAGATTTTAAATCGCAATGCTTACAAGCTAGCATTGCAAGTGGCGCACAATGTTTTTGCGCGATTTGCGCGGTTTCCCGTTATTCAGTCGTCAGAGAAAAGACCAATGCATAGAATAGTGTAGCGGCCGCTTACAACCATCGCACTGAATGGTGGACTAATCAGTTATAAGATTTTGTACAAATTGCGTAGGTCACACATTGGTATTATTGGGTTGCAGTGGCGGCTCGTGGTCAATCATACTCGGGAGGTCCAAAAATTAATTTAAAAATAGACATACTTAAAAAAATAAATAACTCCAATGCACGCAAAATTTTATACAATCATACAATTCTGTTCAAAATATAGCGATTTTTCTAAACATTCTCATTAAAAATCTCTAAAGGGATTTTTGTAATCATTGTCTAGCTGTGTACGAATATCCCATCATTTCCTCGGTTGCAAAACTTACCGAGCATTCATGTTCTTGGAGACGAACATGTTTTTTTATTTTCTCTTTTAAATGTTTTAAATCGATTACAACGTTATTTGCACCATAGGGAGTCTGACGAGTTCTTTAGAAAATAATAAACAACAAAATGTACTACGTTGCGTGAACTTCACAACCACGATATCCAGTTAGCTAAAAGTACATTACCTTGCGAACTGATTTTTGATGAAAAACTTTATTATTGTCTTTGTTAGTTTGTCGTAAACTTAGTTCTGGCAAAAGACGACCATTCGCCTGAACTCAACTTTAATTTTTGTAAAATTAAGTTTGTTAGCATCTCTTTTTAGGTGTTTATTTTTGCACTACCGACGACCTGGCCATACGCATGCACAAGCGAATCAAAAATAGTATTTTTACAAAACAACACAATAACAGTTAAAACATATAAATATAAATGCTTTTAATGATTTAAAACACGCGAAAATCGAATCAAAATCGAGCGTAATGTGTACACGCTAAGCACGAAGTCAACAGCAAACTGCGGGATCCGGCTACATGACCCAAAAGTGATTATCGTTTACGAAGTTTCTGTTTATTCGAGGGCGCTACGTTTTTCGAGTTTTTCCGGTAGATCTAATTCAACGAGGATGAATTCGCACCGCCAGCCTGCATGAAGAGGATGAATTACTAACGACGGCCGATAAATTTAAGGGTATTGCCAGTTGATGACTACAACTAGCTCATGTTTAATAAAACACGCAATAATGAATATTTTTTTATATATTGATCAAGAATTTTGGAGGTCATGAGCAAATGACCATATGGGCAAGCCGCCACTGTTCAGGTTGTCCTGACTATAACGTATTTAGACAGTAAAAACAGAAGCATTTTTAGATTATATAAGAATTTCAAAATTATAATGCCAAACAATTTGGGCTTGAATTTTTGCATTTCCCTTAAATAATGACCTTCTATCACCCATACTCGTTGGTCTACTACTACGCAGGACATCCAATATGTATGTGATCATTATTTACAGAAAGAAATTTAATTTATTAAATTTAATGATACCTGTTACGGAACGTTTAAAATAAATAAAATTTAAGCCCTCCATAAATTAACTGTTTTGATTGATGTCGTGAATACTGTTTATTTTAAATTAAATTTGAGAATCTTAATTATGGTAAATGTTAAATTTAATCAATAGAAAAATTATTTAATTACTTCAATTTATGACGTGAGGATTAAAATTCTTTTTAATAGCAAATTACAAGTCGTCTCTTTCATACCAAAGATTTTCAATTAAATACCTATTATGCGGTAGTTATCCACACACAAATAATGAAATAAGAATTTTAATTATACCTTAAATCGTGTTTAGACAGGTAATCATTAAATTTAATTATTTTATAAAGGAATTAAATTTTATTGATAGTTCGATTTATGGGCATTATTTATAATAAAAATAAGTAAATACAATCACGAGCGTTACTATTATTAAATAGAAATAGAAAGATATTGATTTGTAATACAAGCTTTACTGCATATAAATACTGTGGTCAAAATTGTTAACTTAGCACCTTACTGTTCTACTCAGCTTTAGGAAACCCCAGAAAATGCAAACTGCTCTATACACATATATACTATAAATTGACATTTATACACGAATTTCTTTGTCATAAACATCATTTTATAGCCCATGGACCCCTTTATTCCCAAGCAAACAAAATACCTAATTGATATTAATTTGAAACACTTGCCAAATGAAAATATTCCACTAAAAGTCAAAAATTATACTTCATTGAATAATTATATCTGTGTTTAGTGCAGTAAATAGACATACATTTTTGACAAAAATAATGGGTGGGATAGTAGTATAAAGTACCTTATAGTCATGTTTTATACCAAAAATGGTAATTGTAATTATATTGTTTATTAACATTTAAATGATGATGGTTTTTTCATTCTTTTTCAGTTGGGTGAAAAAGTAATGAATCCACGTTAATGGTGTAAAAAAAAGTTGTAGAGGAAAAAAATACGAAGTAAAATGAGCACTAACTCGACTCGATCGGATAATAATTTTCCGTGCGAAAATCGGGAAAAGTGAATATTTGCGTGTTTCTTTAAAATTTGTAGATCCGTTAAACAACAGAAAAACACCAAAAAACTGCACCAAAAACTTTATTCGGACACGTGTTTCAAATTTTGGCAAAAAGATGACCCACAACATAAAAGTTCACTTGAGTTATCTAAAAAGAAAAAGGAGTGCACAGACTTGATCCCCAAAAATCTAACGATAGTGGAAAACAAATCCTCGGAGATTTTTAACTTTGTTGAATAAAAAGGCTTGAAATATAACCTCCAAATTTAACAAAGCGCCCATAGATAAGATTATTGTACGAGATTGAAAGTTCGATCAAACTTTTAGATGATAACTCCTAAAAATTCATTAGGAATGCATGTAAAATTCAAATTTCAGATAATATTCAGCAGTTACCAAAAATTTAAATTTAACGCCAGAGAAATAAACATTGTTAAAAATCTTAATGAGAAAAGTTGTTTGTTATCTCAAAGCAGATAAAGTGTAATAAAGTAGTTATTTTGGACAAAGAGGATTATTTTGAGGTCAGTTCAGGGTGATGCTTAATGAAGGCCCCTATTCATTAATATCTAAAAATCCTCTTCCCAAAATGATTGAACTGAGTTATCCGTAGAGTCTTATTAGAATGTGGAAATATTATACCAAAACAACTTACGTTTAGACTAACGGTATCTAACCCGGTTCTTTCTAGAATGTATTGTTTATCTAAGATACATAAACCCGGAAAAGCAATGCGTCCCATTGTTTCAGGTATTAATGCTCCTACTTATCTGATATCTGAATGGTTGTCAAATAAATTCAACAGTTTTTGAATATCAACAAATCAAATTTCAAAGTGTTCAAAATTCCCATACGATTTTATTGAAAAAATTAAAAACATTGAGCTGACTGAGAACGAAGTTTTTAGTTTCATTCGATGTCTGTTTCCAAGACGTTACCGATAGATAGAATATGTTACACACAAAACCATTTAGACAATTCAGAAGTAGATAATTTTATTAAATTAGCAAGATTATGTATGAGTCAAACCTACTTTCAAATTAACATAATATTTATCAAAAAAATGATGGTATAACAATGGGTAACAGCTTATCTCCGTTTATGGCTAACCTATTCATGGGTTTTAAACTGATTTAAAAAAATAATTTAGAATACTTTCCTAGAATTTGTTGTAGATGTTTCGCGGTCATCGACACTAACGATTAGCCCTCAGCAATTTAGGTTGTGATTTTAATTCAAAATTTGAGACGATCTGTTATTATACCATGAAACAGAAGTCAAACCTTAAGTTACCTTTCTTAGACACTTTCTGGTGACAAGAATTGGCAACGAAACTAGATATAGATATTTTATCGTGTAAACACTTCTAACACTAAGGAGGTTTATAACAAATGATTCCAAACCATAGTATGCAACATAAACTTGCATCTTTCAACTTTTGATTAACAGATTATTACATTTCCCATTTGTAACCTCTAGTAGTAACAGCTTGCAAAATCCGAAAGTAGACCCTTTAATAGAAATGTGTGATAAATCGGGAATATATAAAATTAATTGTAAAGACTGTAACAAGTATATATAAGGCAAAACCAAAGGGGAGACCTATTAAAACTCGTTTTAAAGAGCACGTACCTTCATGTCAAATATCAGTCGCACAGATAGGTCCAGTGTTGCCATGCATATGCTTGAAAATTAACAATAATTAGGCGACATTGAATTAATTAAGAGGGTAGATAATAAAAACTGAACTTGATTCTTATGAAAGTTTTAGAAATTTTAAAAACAGAAATTTGCTTATGAATTATGATGATAACGGTCCATTAGGAATTTCTAGGAATTATTTAAGCTGATCTTATCTAAGAATCAATTAAGTTTAACGATGCGTGATAAGCAGATAGTATATATAAGCTTCTCCCGTTGTTTTTAATTTTAGTATCGATATCGCTGATGATGATAGTTAGCTATTGAAACACATGTCTGAGTAAAGTTTTGGTGCAGTTTTTGGTTGTTTTTATGTTGTTAAATACACGCTGCAGTTAGTGATCCGTTATTTTTGTGATATGTAGACAGTAAAGCTTTCGGGAAATAGGAGATAATTATACGTACTTAATGTGTGCAAAACAATGTTATTGTCAGGTAATTGGTTTATGTATAATTGCGATTTAAATTTTTTAATGCAATATATTCAATCGAAGCTGAATGGTAGTGTGGTATGGTCAGATTGTCAGAAATAGCAAAAAAGTTTTGAATTGTTAAAATGGAAAAGAACAAAACGTATATTCTCATTTTCGATAAAATGATATTTAACCCGCAAAAAATGCATGCAAAGATGACTGACATTGACCGAGAACGAGTAAATGTAGTGGAGTGGTGGGGATACCCGGCCGCCAGTGCAATTATAAAAACTTTCTCGGTAAATTTCAGCCATCTTTGCATGCGACTTTTTTTTCGGATGTTAATTATCATTTTGTCGAAAAATGAGAATATACGTTTTGTTCCTTTCTATTTCACCTTCAACACGTTTTTTTTATTTCTGACAATCTGACCACTACACGAACATTCAGCCTCGATAGAATATATTGCATTAAAAAATTTAAATCGCAATTAACATAAACTAATTACCTGACAATTGCAGGATTATTCCCTGAAAGATTTACGTTACATATTAAAAATGACGGATCTACAAATTTTTAAAAAACATGCAAATATTCACTTTTCCGATTTTTCGCGGAAAATTATTATCCGATCGAGTCGAGTTAGTGCTCATTTTATTCGTATTTTTATCCTTACAACTATTCTTTTTACACCATTAACGTGGGTTCATTACTTTCCACTCAACTGAAAAAGAATGAAAAAACATCATCATTTAAATGTTAATAAACAATATAATATATATATATATATATATGTATATATATATATATATATATACCGGGTGTCCTGCTGAGGTCGGCCACCGGCTATAGTCTCGGAAACTATTTGTCCTACAACTGTCGGAAAAAAATCTTGATTAGTAAAGTGGCTACGAGAAATTACTGAAAATATTATTTTTGAGCTTCTAAGTGCACTGCTAGGGGGCGTATTTGCGAATCAAAATTTAATAAATCCGAATTACTTCAAATATGAACAGTGAAGATAATACAAATTGGAAAGGTTTGAGATTCCTCATGTTTACACTCTACTATTTATTTATTTAACATACTTGGCCTATCTCGTCAAATAAGAGGAGGGGGAGGATTAAATCTTATTACAGAAAAGTTCGATAACGTCAGACTACCTTGAACCGTTATACGACGAACATTGTCTTATTGGAATGCTAGTGGGTAGCCGACTAATTGTCTGTAACAACGCCGAAGATTTTGTTCAAGACCGAACCGCTAGATGGCGTGCATTGTCGGCTTTAGTCGTTTACCTCATTCTTCATGAAAAATTAAATGGAAGGCTGATGGTTTTCATTTGCTCATCTTACTACGAATGAAATTACCTAAAATATGGCAAAAAACCGCAAGTCTCTACCTTTTTTCAAAATAAAAGTTATGAACAAAAATAGGTTAAACAATTAATTTTCCTAATAAAATTCTAAAAATATTCGGATATTTTACATATTACATAAAAACTAACCCCTTAATCCAAACGTAAAAAATAACGTACAACTTTGAAGTCGCAGCTTATGTAAGGTAAAATAACATAACATACCCTTTAATAATAAGTAAGCCGTGAAAAATAAACAAATTAATTTGTCAATGTTTAGCTGTCATTAGTTTTCGCTGGTAAAATACAATACTTGTTTTGGCGATTTTGTGCCGTTGTAATTAAAAACTGTGTAAACAATTTGACCATTATGTCGTACACTATTGCTGAAGCTTGGGGACATGTTAGCAGTGTATTTTGTAAGTTTGGAAAACGCAGTACTATTGCCGCGCGAGAGTACGCGGTAGACATCCGGAGAGGCGACATTTTTCACGGAGGGTTTTAGGCGTTTGTCAAGACGTCTGCGAGAAACTGGACAAGTGTTGCCGATACCAGCTCAACATAGAATTCGGAGATCAGCGAAGTGCAGATAATATTATCAACGTGCTTGCTTTGTGGAAGCTTATCCTAAACGTAGTATAGGGGATAGTAGGAGATCTGAGACTTCCTCGATCGATATCATTCCACATAATTTAAATCGAAGGAAAATTGCTATGCATATCATGAAGAACTGCATCAAGCTAACTCAAAACCACCTGATTTTGACCAACGGTTAGATTTCTGCCACTGGATGCTTCAAATGGACAGAGAAAATCCCAATTTTTTTGCTCAAATTTTTATGGACAGCGAGGCTACGTTCACTAGCAGAGGTCAAGTCAACTTGCACAATAGCCATTACTGGTCGGCAAGTTAATCCCCCATTGGATGATTGCAATTGATAACCAAAATAGTATTCAGTGTAAAATGTATGGTGCGGCATTATCGAAAATAAAATTATTGTTTTTGTTTTGACGAGACTCTGAACGGAGTAAGGTATTTAGAATTTCTAAGAAACTCTTTAGCAATTCTGTTGAGAGGAGGTAACTTTGGTATACTCGTGTAAACATGTGGTTTCAATGACGATGGTTGCCCTGCCCATTATGCTGCAAACGTAGGGATTATTTAAATATTCAGTTTCCCGAATAAATGGATGGAAGTAGTGAAGCTTATTTCCTGGCCACCCAGATCCCCTGATTTAAGCGTGTTAGACTTTATTTAGGGGACGACTAAAGGATAGCTACTGTGACCCGGCCAACCACACGCGAAGACATTAGATTCATAGAATCCACAATGCGATTGCATCGATTTCTGTGGCAGAAATTGAAGCTGCTGTTTTTGGAACCAGACGAAGACTTCGAGTTGCATCAACAACAACGGTGGTATTTTTGAACATTTGCTGAATTAAAACCAGCAATGTTGATATTTATAAGATAAATATGAATTATTTGGAATTTCACTAGGAAAGTAAAAATTTAACCTATTTTTGTTCATAACTTTATTTTGAAAAAGGTAGAGACTTGCGGTTTGCGCCATATTTTAGGTAATTTCATTGGTAGTAAGATGAGCAAAATGAAAACATTAGCCTTTCATTTAATTTTTCATGGAAAATTAGGTAACCGGCCAAAGCCGCCAATGCCCGCCATCTGGCGGTTTGATCTTGAATAAAATCTTCAGTGTTATTACTGAAAATCCAGGCGGCTGCCTATTAGCATTCCAATAAGACAATGTTAGTCGATAACGGTTAAGGTAGTCGGACGTTATCGAACTTTTCTCCAATAAGATTTAACCCTTCCCCACCCCTTATTTGACGAAATAGGGAAAAATGTTAAGTAAATAATTTATAGAGTGTTAACCGAGAATCCCAAACCTTTCCAATTGTCTTCATCTTCACTGTTCATATTTGAAGTAATTCGGATTTATTAAATTTTGATTCGCAAATACGCCCCTAGCAGTGCACTTGAAGCTCAGCAATGAGTTTTCCAGTAATTTCTCGTAGCAACTTTACTAATCAAGATTTTTTTCCGACAGTTGTAGGACAAATAGTTTCCCGAGATATAGCCGGTGGCCGACCTTAGCGGGACACCCGGTATATAAACAATTCGTTTTTGGTATAAAACATTGACTGTAAGGTACTTTACACTATTTACAATTACATGTCACAGGTGGTATCCTACTATTATTTATTTTAGTCAAAATTTAATAATTATTTGCTCTGTTGACTGAGGTATGTTGTGGTTCGCTTTCTTAAGCTTCTTCAGTTATAATATTGCACAACAGTTAGTCCCTGTTGCAAGATATATGTTCGCGCCGTGCGCACTCATTGAAAATCTTCGAAAAATTCGTAGAATCGCGGGAAGTCAGCGTATGAGCAACAAAGCGGCCCGAGTTTACCAGCGGCGCTTCTGCTAGGGTCGCGGAAAACTCTACTTACTATTTAATCTTTGCCAATACAGCGAGCGCGAGCCGCTTTGCCGATAACCCCATGGACGGGAGGCGCCGCTGGGTTAAGGGTCGCGGAAATCGACCCTACTTTGTCTTCATAATTTAGCGAGCAAAGCAAACCAGAGTTACATTCGAAATAACGAAAGTAAAAACGTGCGAGCCGCGAAGCGGTGCGAGTTTGCCGCGAAGTGGTAACTTCCATCAACGCGCTTTGGCGTTGAGCTAGGGTCGTGGAGACGACTCTACTTTAACATTGATAATTTAGTGTTGAAGTAAAACGTGTCTTTCCTATAGTTAGATTGAAACAAAAGTGAGCGTTCGAGCCGCAAAGCGCCGCAAGGTGACAAATTGCATTAACGCGCTCCGGCGTTGAGTTTGATCGCCGAAAACCACCTTATCTCATCTTCATTCTTATCGAGCGAAGCGAGACGTGTCTTTACTAAAGTTGCATTGCAACCCTTTTGAGTAAGAAAAGTCAGCATAAGATTCGCGGTTCAAGTTTGCCGGGAGCTAGGGTCGCGAAAGACCGTGTCTTTTCCAAGTTGCATTGAGAATATTTTTTTTTCTAAAATTTCCTATTCTACAGTAATATACATCGTGCGCAAATATTCTCGCACTCGTTACGGAATAAGCACAGGTACGGCTGTTAACATACCGTTGAGTTTGTGGACAATTATTACCAAAAATTTCATTAAGGATGCTTAATTGTAGTAATATCGTGTATAAATGATACAATTCTTTTTTAAGTTCTAGTATAACTCATTTTTAAAGGCATATAAACCTTAAATTAACTTCCAAATAGTGTAATGTGTTAGTAGGTACCTATATACAAGAGCGATTCGAATCAATTAAAAATACAAATTCGTAGTTTATTGTAACCATCTTTTCTAAGGCTAATGTGGTTTAAAATTTTTTGATGAAAATTTCTGTCAGTGAGTATTTTTATTATTTTGTGTAAATTCTTTTTCCAAAACTGTTATTCTAGCTTACTTTAAAGCGCTTTAAAAAAAATAAAGTTATCGACTTAATGGAAAGCTTATTCTATCGTGCGAGTAACCATCAACATAAACCAAGCATCGACTTGTCACGTTATGATCAATTGCGCACATCCTCTAGTATTTGCTTAAATAAAAATAAATTATTATAAACACAATCATAAACTTTTGTATTTCTCTAGAGTACAATGCTTCAGATGAAACCAATTGAATGATTTACTCCTTATTTATCGCATCAATTCTGGAATTGGAATAACACTCAATAATAAGCAACAACTTTTTAATCATACGCTTACCGAAAGACGTCAACATAAACTTTGTACACAGTAACTCATTTAATAAACGTTCGAAATAAAAATAATAACTAAAAAAAAAAAATAAAAGCATTGCTCTTTTCTAACCTAAATTCAAAAGTCAGTACCAACAGATGGCAACTAAAAATAAGGTACCAACTTAAAATAAAGAACAAAACTATCATTTGTGTAAATTGTTTAACATTTTTTTATTGATCCATACTTCCTCTGTCGTAGAAAAATTATAGTCTGCAACACGTTTGGAATGGCTATTCCGTACTCATAGAACATTCCACTCGTGCGAAATATACCGTATTCCACACTTGTTACAGAATATACTATTTTCAGTGAGAAAGTCAATGTATCGATTGGGTTGAGAAAAATACACTTTTCACAATTTTTGTAATTACTAAATAAAAACTAATAGATAACAACCATAAATTTTACAAGTTGACTTCATGGACTTTTTTAACCGGATCGATTATTATTATAAATTAACTGAAGAAGCCTAAGAAAGGGAAACGTATTACAAATACATTATTTTCAACAATTAATTAATGCTTTAATTTATCTGTTTATATTTCCGCGTAAAATCAGATTGTGAATAAAAGTTACTCATATTTTTGTGAAAACACCTCCCCATCCCAGAAGTTTGAAGTGTGGTTGGCAATGTCAAGACGTGAGTTCATTATTAATGCGAACATTTATAGATATTTGATTTTAGATCCTTTTATTAATGAACACAGTAAAATCAACAATTTGAGAAGGTTCTTGAAAGGTAGATTAATATGTGAAAATGAAAAGATATCCCTAATTTGACGCCACTACACTTTCTTGTTTGACTACTTAAAAATAAAGTACATTCGGAACTTCACAAACTTTAGAACTATAACATAATTTGTTAGCTGTATTACACCCAAAAGTTGTACATACTAATGTTTTTAGTAACATTAAAAAACGAGCGAACTTTGTGTTTAAAATGAATAACGTTTCCAATAATTCTCATAACTCAATTACAAAGTTTTACATACATCAATTTACACTATAATTCAACATCAGCTGAACCAAATTTTTATAGGTAAATATCTAAAATTGTGTTGGCTAAAATTCAATATTTTACTTGTCGTCACTGTGAATACTTTCAAAAATTATTTAGTGAGCGCGTAAAATATAGTCAATAGGATGTAGTATAATTCGACTCATTGTGCGTCATGTAAAAATATGAAACACATAAATTACACAAGTTTTTTAAACTCGATAAAAAAAGGATCATTCAAACAATAACAAATAATTAGTCTATTACTCAATCCTACAATATTCACATTTGCAAACCTGTACAAACATCAAATTAAATAAGAACATTAACAGGGTCACTTATACTTCTAAAATAATTTACTGTAATGATATAAAAGTCATTTTATTTAAAATACTGACACATGTAAACGCTTTCTCAGAAAAAGAGAGGTGAAATAGTGAAAAAATTTTGTTTTATCTCTCTTATTTCCAACCCTCCCAGAACCACGTTTTGTATTTATATAAGTATTTAAGCACTTTCGGTTATATTATGTCAACATAAAACACAATTTAATTTAACAATAAATAAATAAAACGTTTTTAAGTAAAGAAATAACTTCATATTTATATGTACAGTTTCATATCCAATCTATTTAATTGCCAGCGGACCAGCTTTGCAATATTGATAGTTTATAAAACATTCTAGTCACATATTCCAATATTTACTGTCGATTTTGGATTTAGTGTAGCAAATTCGCATTAACGTGATCGAAACGTGTACAAAAAGACCGATAGCTGCGACATAAAATGCATATTAACCATTTTCCCGAGTCAACATTTTGATGGAAAACACATTGAAAAGACAAAATAATATTAAAACCACAGTGAAATAGTAAATTCCTTGTTTTATATCATAAGGTTAATTTAATTTATCGGTAGGGTATTTGACACCGTTAAAGTAAACTTCCATTTACGAACTGAAAAAAATGTGTTCCCTTAATACTACGATCTGTTCAAGTTCCATTTATTTCGAAAGAGAATGTATAATCCTCTTTCCAAGATAAACGTACATAAATCTATCTGGTTGAGTCTTAACTTTACTGAATTGGACACCCAAGTATAAGCTTTGTCGGCTAAACGTTAGGGTGTTGCATTATCAAAACCGGAACCTACTACGGTCTCACGTTTTTCAGACACTATTACATTATGCATTTTAATAATAATATAAATATTTTAAATTGTATAATGGTCTCATAAATACATAAGAGTATATTCGCTTTTCGAAAACGAAAGAAAACTTAATATATTCTAAGACACGTTTAATGCTATTAGAAGTAGGAAAAGTTAGAACGTTCAGACTACGTGAAAAGATTGTAGATTACCATACGATTAGTTTTTATTTGACTTTGTAAAAATAAATGAGGCGTACTTACCATTTGGGAAGAGGTTTTCGGTTTTCGATTTATGTCAGGAATCTTTTGACAAGCTGCAAAAATTTAAACTATTAATGACACGAATATTAATTACAAATTATCTAATATACATTATAAACAGTTAATATAGTTAATTTTTTAAAAATCTATTTTTTTCAAAGCAATTGTTATATACAATTTGTAGTAGTTTCCTTACATAGAAGGCCTTCTATAGGAGCTGGATGTATAACCAAAGAACTAAATTAAACTAGGTGTTGTCTAGTTCATCAGGACGTCTGTATTTTTATTAGGTACAACAATTTTAATTAGTACAATTACACCATTAAAATTATTTATAAGACACTGATAAAGCTATTTAAAATACTTACAAAATACTAGTTCTTTTATGTTTCGTTTTCTTTTAGGAACAATATCATCCAATTTAAAATTCGAACAATTACAGGCATTTACAAATCAATTTAACATAAAAAACACGTTCAACATACAATTATAAAACAGACTAAAGTGTATGAACTAACGTAAACAAATAACTGCCAATATAGATAAATGTATAAAATTTTCTATGATTAATAACATTCAAGGATTTATGAATAACTAAATCTATTTGAGAAATAAAAAATTACGTTAAAATTTATGTAAGTAATGTAAGAAATTATAAATAATTATGTCAATTAATGTATATAGTTCGATTTAAGTTTTAATTTTAATTTCTCAATTAGAATCAAATTTATTTTTTTTAATTTTCTTTATTAAATTATTGTAAATAATGCTTAAATTGTCTGTATCAGTTCTAAAGTTAACGTTATTACTATATAAATTTATGAAAACCATTTCAGGAGAGATGAGACGTTTACTATAATTACGTTCGATATCTAAAAATCAAAGGATGGTCAAAATTGAAGTTATGTCCTTCATTTTTGTGGTGTACGGATACAATGCTGTGTCTTCTTGACTTTTTTTACAATCATACTTATGGTTTTTTATACGGTTAACTAATTTTTGTTTTGTATGTCCTATATAACAAGATGGATAGCCTAGGCAATCGATCTTATAAATTAAAGAAGATTTATCTAAAGTCTTCGTCTTATCTTTTAATTTAGAAAACACAGTATTATATAAAGTATTATGATTATAAAGTACTATTTTAATTTCTTGATGTTTTAGAATGTTAATTAATTTTTTGATTTAAACCAGGAATGTTTATGAGTTTTTTATATACTATTGTAGGTGGAGGTGTTAATATATTATTAGGAATAATGTTCGTTGGTATATTAGAGTATAAAATTAGTTTTATTAGTTTTGTAGGATAGTTATTCTTTTTTAGTATTGTGTGAAAGAGTGTTAAGTTTTTATTATGGAACTGGGTGTTACTTAAATTTATAAATTTTTGTATGAATGGATTTAATAGTATTAATTTTTTTGTTTGAATGGATGTTTTGAATAGTAGTTTACTAATCTATTAGATGCCATAGGTTTTATATACCAATCTGTTATTAATCTGTTAGTATTCTTATCATTGGAATTAACATTATCTAAGAATGGAATTTTACCATCATTGTTCTTTTCGTACTGTAAAACAAAGGTGTCGATCGTAGTTGTTGAACAAATTTAATGTAGATTCAATCTCTGATTTTGGAATGCAAGTAATTACATCATCTACATACGAAAATGTGAAAACCGGGTTGAAATGAGTTGTGTTAAATACAGAATTTAATAAATCGTGCATTACTAAATTAGCTAAAATGGGTGAAGCTGGATTTCCCATGGTTGAACCAAATATTTGTCTATATTGACAGTTATCAAACGTGAAAGTAACTAGAGTCAAACAAAAAGGATAAAATATCTGACAATTCGTTTAAATTGAGAGTTGTGAAACTACTAATATCCTTCAATATTTTTTAATTAAACTAATCACTAAATTCTTAGATATATTCGTAAATAACGAAACTACATCAAATGATATAAGACAATAATCGAGAGGTATCAATGTATTATTTAATCTATCAACTAATTCATACGAATTTTTTATACTGAAATTAAACAAATATGAAATATTATTGAGTATGGACGTTACAAATTTAGACAACTCGAAAGTGGGAGCACCTACACATGAGACAATAGGGCTAAGTGGATAGTTATTTTTATGAATTTTGACTAATCCGTATAATTTGAGTGGAACACTGTTATAAGTGATCAAATTTTTTATAAATAATATTGTCTATATGGCCATTATTCAGTAAAGATTTACATATTAAATTATTTTTATTTTGAATTCTATTTGTGAGATCTACGTCAATTTTTTTGTAAACATTAGTGTCATTCAATAAAACCATAATTTTATTATTATAGTCAATTTTATTTAAAATAGAGGTGGCATTGCCTTTGTCAGATTTAATAATTAAAATATCTTTATTCTTATTTAAAAAGGTTTTTGTTTTTTCTATGTACTTATTAATAATGAAATCTGGATTTGAATTCGTAGAGTTTTTATTTTTTTCATTTAAGAAGTTGGTAATCATATTAACCACTCGACAACGTATTTCATCTTTAGAATCACGTGAATGTGTAGTGAGTATATCTTCACAATCTTTAATTACATTAATAATAGGAAGATTAATTTTATTCGGATACGAGAAACAAAATTTTGGGCTTAGTGACAAGCATTGAGTTACTTAATTAGGTAAAATTATGTTACTCATATTATATATGCAACCAGTTTCGCAAAATTTAATTAGTTCATATTGTCGATTAAAAAGTTTCTGGATTTTTTTATTTAATTTAGCTTCGTTATTACGGAATAATTTTTTAGTTTTGTGTTTTACACAATTTTTTAAAATTAAGAAATCTGTAGTATCCAATGAATGACCTAAGTTTGATTGAATGCTGCTAATATTTTTTTGTGAGGTTAGAAATCCGCCAATAAGTTATATCGATTTCCAATTTTAAAGATTGTCTTGAAATCTATTAATATAATTAATTAATTTTTTTATTAAATGGAGTATCTTGAGCCTGGATTAGATAGGTGCATTTGAAAAATTGTTGTATATGATTTGGTACTATTTTTTCTGACTTACATCTTTGAAGGAAATTTCTTCTATTCTTCAACTTCATTAGTCTGATATTTTTTATCTTTCAAAAGGAACGAACTGAATTAAGGATTAAATCTTAGAAGGTATGAATAAATTTTGAAATTATGGCGCTCCTCTATAATTTTTAAGGGGTAGTAGTTTAGGAAAAGGAGGTCTTCTGGAGCTGGATGTATAACCAAAGAACTAAATTATTCTATAGTCGACGTTTGGACAACTGGGTGTGTTGTCTTCATACAGGACTTCTGTATTTTTATTACGTACAACAATTTCTAATTCGTACAATTAAACCATTAAAATTATTTATAAGAAACCTATAAAGTGATTTAAAAATACTTACAAAATACTAGATCTTTTATGTTTTATAATTGTATGTTGATCGTGTTTTTATGTTAAATTATTTTTGTAAATGCCTGTAATTGTTCGGATTTTAAATTGAGATGATGTTGTTCCTAAAAAGAAAAAAACATAATATAAAAAGAACTAGTATTTTGTAAGTATTTTAAATAGCTTTATCAGTTTCTTAATAATTAATTTTAATGGTGTAATTATACTAATTAAAAATTATTACAACTAATAAAAATACAGACGTCTCCGATGAAGACAACACACCTAGTTGTCGAAACGTCGACTATAGAATAATTTAGTTCATTTGAACATACATCCATCTCCTATAGAAGGCCTTCTATGTAAAAGGAAACTATTACAAATTAAAAATAATAAGAGAGGAAGCAATAATTTCAAGGTTTTATACAATATACTGATCGACGTATAACTACTTATTTTTTACCTTGCACTCTGCATTACATGATAAAAATAACAAAAATAAATTACTCAAGGTGTAACTTTTTAAGAGGATATAAATAATGCTGTAAAATGTACAGTTTTATAATTAATCAGTTGAAGAGGTTTAGATGTGTTTTTCTACAACGGATTGGACTTTCTTAATCATTGTAAATTAAACAATTTTTAAACAAATAATTTACTAACAAACATTTCCGAATTCTATAAACGAAGAGTTCAACATTGGACAAATTTTCACAAAAAATGATTTAATTTCAATTTAAATTGAATGTGTCAAATGATTTGCTAGCTAATATTAGTTGTTTTGAAGCTCATTTATAATGAACAGCGCTGGCAGATACGATATACAATTAAGAGATCTATAGAAAAAAAGGTTTCTTTAGAAAAAAAAAAAGAAAACTGACTTCGAGCGACTATTCCCGCCTTAACACCTTTTTTGATTTTAAAAAATAAAACTATAGAAATCTGTAGGTGGCCTGACGCCCGCGTTAATTCATTGCGCCGCGATAAAAGCTAAAGCGATTTTGTAATAAGTGTCGTATTTTTCTCAACCTAAATTTTGTTTCTATTCTTTTCTGATGCAAATTTAAGTACAAATGTTGAAAGCTAATTTTTGTTGACTTAACGGCACTAAACCAAGTTTTACATCTTCTCACAAAATCTCCGAAGTTTTACTCCTCCCCTTTGGGTAAGTTTCCCACATGCCTTCTTTCCCAAGGTGCACCTTTCTTGTGCATGTGGTTTAGTCTACATAAGTGAAATTATCGCTCTATTAGTACACCTATTTCCAAACGTGACCGTTAGATTAAGTAAAAACACCCTTCCAAGTCTATCAACATTATTAAAACACTTCTCACAAGATAGATTTTGATAGTTCCGTTTGATTATCACCAAATCTTCTTGAATATAGAAATCGTCAAACATACTAACAACTTCAATCGTAACCGCGTTGTCGAAATTTCACCTTTGTGGTGATTCCTATTTCCAACACAACACTTAATATCTAGTGACATCCATTTAATAGGTAAATAAATAATGTACGTATATCCTGGACATTGAATGGAAGCCCATAAGATATACTTTAAACAACATCTAGGGGCTGTAAATGACAAATTTACAGTGGATATCAAGTGAATAGAGGATAATTGTACCAACTCCATTTCGTAATTATTACAAATCTGTCAATGTAGAGCTGTCGCGTTTTCGCGTGAAATGGGAATTACATTTGCATTGGACTGAGGGAGATAGAGATATAGCGTCCGATAAAGCCTGTTGCCCATATTTGCCGCCGTTTCTGTAGACGTGAAACTTAGTTATGTGATTTGATTTTATTAAGTCTGTTTATTCACGTAAGAATTAAGAACTAAAATTTAAAACGTAAACGGAGAACCTTGAAAGTTAATTATCCTTTAACTTCTTAAATTAATTTTTACATGAAAAACGAAACGCGCAATCGTGATATCAGCTGTTTGTGTAACCGCGCTTTTAGTTGAACCGTATGTGGTTTACTTGGTTTTACCACAGTATTTTTCTGTGGCTTTACTAACCTTAAATGCATTTATTATTTAAACGTTGAAATTGTGAAAATGGAGTTGGACGATTAATTATTAAATTCTCTTGTCCAAAAATATCCCCAGCTGTGGAAACGAGACAGCAGAGTTTAAGAATAAAGTAACAAGAAAAATGTATGGGCGATGATAGCCAGCATTATGGATAATTTAACTGGTAAGAACAATAATTAAATTTAATTTATTGTACCAATATCACTATGTGTTTGTAGCTGATGAGTGCGAGCAAAGATTTTTAGTTCCACACAACAAATAGAACATATACCCTCATTTGTTGTTGTTTGGTTCAATTCCATCTATTTCAAAGGTAAGTCACTTTTTAATATTATGTTCGCACATCCTAAATTATTGTGCATGTAACGTTTATCTAATCAAGTGCAAGTATATTGCAATGATTAAATGCAGCAACACACATAATTTCCAGTTTGTCACTTAGTTAAGAAATAGAATTCATTAAACTAGACTTGAGACTGAATGTGGAAGCCTAATCCATTTCATTTAACACTTCTAAAAGTATAATAATGCTTGATATTGAATTTAACTGCAATACCAGTAATAAGTACTTATCCTATCGTGAAGTGTCTGTGACTAAGAAAAGAGGTTGTGTACAAACAGATAGTGGTAAATTGTAAAAAAAGTGTTTGCATTGAAGGCACAACATGACCCATTTTGGGTTTAGTATGCGAAAAATGTGGAAAAACTGATTGTATTGAAAAAGTCAATGAACTAATTGAGAAGGTAACTATTATTAAGAAAACTCGAGAAAAGTCCACGGCATATTTCAATTATTTAATAACTAAAGTTGTTCGAATGACACCACAGTTAAATTCAACTCTCAATACAAAGCAACAATACCAATTAATATGGAGAAGTAAAAAATTGGCAGTTTTATGTGACATATGTTGAAAAATGCTTAATTTTATAAAAATAAGAAAATTATTTTAATTTCGTTTTTAGAAGCCCCCGAAATGAGCCAGAGACTCAGGGACCATAAGGTATCATTAACCATGACAATATATTTTCAATAATATAATTAATCACCTATACACAACTTTTCGCTCTATGGTGTTAACAGCCCCAACATCCTCCATACAGATCAATTAATTTGCTTTTCAGTAACTAATGATTCTGATACCTTTCAAAGACCACCTGGATGGTCGAAACGTTGAGTGAAAGTAATTAGTTAGTTTCTCTTGAGCATCCGTTCATTTACTCCTCAAGAAGGTCCACTACGTGGATTCATTTAATTCATAAAATTTGTTATAATTATTGAGTGAATATTAAGTATTTGTATATTGATTAATTAAACTAAACTGAGTTTCCTTTATTACCATATGCATTACATTGATAGATAAACTAATCGAATAACCTGTGGGTATCAAAATACTGTATCCACAGAATAAACTTGTAAGATATACAGTGGATATTGCGAAAGCATTAAGTATGGGTATCCACAAGATATACTTTTAAACATCCAGTAGATATTCACAAACTACATCCCATGGAAGTCCACGTTTGTGACAACTGGACGTCCACAAAATATCCATGTATGTAGGAACCTTAGCTAGACATCTACTGGATGATCACCTTATCTAGTAAGGATATCTAGTGGACATCTCCTTCAACTTCGAACCAATTATAGCTGAGTTAACGACCCGTGATATTTTCCTAATTACACAAATTTCTTTCAAGTTCAGTTTAAAATCTGGCTTGTTTGACAAATTGATTACCTCACTTTTAAGGGTCTACCTTGAACTTTCGTTTGTTTGTTTCAAGTTTCTCGACCTGTACGATAGTGAGTAAAACGTTTGTAACTACGGTTACCATTTCTTTGCTGTTGTTACTTCTCTTTTCAAATTATCAAAGATGATTTGTGCTTTTAATCAAACCATTCTATAGTTTCCTTCTTTTTAAACATTTATTTAACATAATTTTGGGGCTCTTTTCGTCAACACATTTGCTAGAAGTTTTCTATTTTACATTATTTTTGAGCGTAATCTATAATTATAGTCAGTATCGATTTTAGACATCTGTTACACATTTTGACGCACTTTTAGATTGATCGTTTTAAAGTATTACTTTGAATTTTGATTCTTTTAGTTTTTAATTATTATCATATCTCCTCGAATTTAAGTCCAAATTTCGTGAATGACTTGAAAATGAATTAGACTCACTTGAATGAGCAAGTAGTATTACAAGAGTATCACTAGGGATTAGGGAATAACTGTTTGTTATCTTATACGTTTGTGTGAAGATTATAAATGTGGAGTAAATTAAGCAATCTTTAAAATTAAAAAATTTCTGTAAGATAGAAATTTGTAACAAAACGTCTGTACTTCCACTTACAATGATACAATACGAGGATAGGTCTTTAAAAACCGATTGCTATTACCTGTTCACTCGTAAAAAATACTCGCGTAAACTTTAGGAGTGAGCCGATAACTACTTTTGAAAGATTCCATATATTCCCTAAAGTTGAGATCAACCTGTGTCCTAAAGCATAACTTCACAGCAGGTCTGAAACCTTCCTTTGACCTTTGCAAATTTTTTGCCTATGCTAGTGTTTCGTCCTTGATATTATTTAACAGATGGGTAAACAATGTATTTACTACATCCAATATTAACTGCAGTTCTGGAGAAGCAATCGCGTTAAAAAAATGGTTATTGGTAGCGGTTATAATTAGACAAAGATGGATATAATTTTTATAATATTTGGCTATGTCTTCTTCAGCTTCTGTTTGGACCCAACGCATGTAGGTCTGCAGAGTATTATCAATGGTTCTCAAAGCACTACCTTGCAAAATATTAGCAAGTTTTAAATCGTTTGAGATCGTACCGTTGAATTCGTTAATCTTTATGATTGACCATAATTTTGAAACATTGTCATAATTTTCTTGAGAACATTATACGAATTCAAGTACGACTAGTTTTTTTACTCTTTCATCTTTAAATTGTTTTAGCTATACCATCGTTGTACTTCTGCCGGCTGTGCTCAATTTTTGGTTTTCATTAATTGGTTATGTTGACAAACATATTGTCAAAAAACCTCCTCTTCCATCTATTCCGAATTTGAAATGAACATCACACAAACCTCGATCCTCTTTAATAAACTAAATAAACCTGAGAAGATTTTTACTACAAACGACACGTTCCTCAGTACTTATTAGATGAACTAGTTTTAACTTTTACAAAATTAAACTGGAAAATGTCAAATTATTCGAGTGCCAGGTGTGTTTTTTCAGAAAGCACTTTCTTAAATTAAAATCTTCGTGAGATTGTACGAGTGAGTTTATGATGTGTTTTAGATTTTAAATTTTTAAAAAGAAATTATTAATATGAGTAAATATTGAATAAATGATCAACTTGATGATCATATGTGTCACATTTGTTCTTTTTAAACATTTAAAATGTAAAACGCATCATAACCTCACTCACACAAACTCACGAAGATGGCTCTCGAAATATTTTAAGAGCCGAAACTAGTTAGTTAATTAGTCTGTAATAATCGTTGCAAATACATCGTATCATCCGCATTGGATTTGACTTTACGTGACAATTTAATAAATCACCAGTCACCATTTCATTTCTATTTTATGAAATGATTAAGTTTCTACAATTTCTTTTTCAACTGAAAATTTCCGCAATGTTACTAATCACTTTATACTTCTTAAATGTAATATCTAAATTTATTAATTTATTCGTATGGTATATTTTAAATATTGTATTGTGATGTAAGTGTTATGTATGGTGCCCCAGAAGAGTATAAACCTGTATAGTGTGATGACAAAACCGTGTGCAATAGTGGATTGGTTTGTCTTGTGAAAGCATTTGCTTCAAGGAAAACCACTAAAACCTAAACACGCCAACCCTTACCCATCTTAGTATTCGTATGTAATAATATTAATTAAGTGTGTAAACATTATAGAAGGTAAATAAGAACATAAAATATAACAGTACAGCCATTGCATGACGACATATAATGGACCGGTCCAAGCGCTAGTCACGACAATGACCAAAAAATAGTAGGTTAAAGAAATAGCGAAACAAAAATAATTGAAAAACAGATAATCCGGACAAGAATACAAAATATTGCTGAACTTCAAATGTCCTTCAGATTCGTAAGCCATAATATAGCTTCATCCGTTAAATTATAAATGTTTGGAAACCCTCCTTTAAACTTCGTTAATTGACAATCTTCTACAATATGTGTAACGGTCTCCGGTTCCTTTCCACGATCACAATTTGGATTAGAATAGAGTTGCATTTTAAATGACCTGTTCTTATGCGATTTACTTTTGACCAAATTTTCCTTTTTTGGTTAAGGCCCGGGACTTCTAATGTTGGATCATCAATGAGATGTTTATTGAAAACATCAACTCCAGACCATAATTTTTTCCACTCTTCAACTTCAGAAAAAGCCGTACTTAAGTAGTCTTGCAACCATATAGGACTTCGGGATTTAAGTCTTTTAGCAGGTTGTCAATGTCATTCCGAATTGGTAAGTTTTTGTTAAGTTGGCATTTATCCCATTCTCGTTTTAACGCAGCTTTTCGTAGAATGTTCGATGGAGTAATATTACAAAGAACAGGAAGCCTATCGAGATGAGTAGATTTAATGGTTCCACTAATTATACGCATAGTGCAATTCAACTGGGCATCTATTTTTTTGTATGATAACTATTCAACCAGACAAGGAGCACAATATTCTGCTGTAGAATAAACTAATGCCAATGCAGCTGTACGAAGTGTCTTTGCATTTGCTCCCCAAGTTGTACCAGCTAATTTTCGAATGACATTATTTCTTGTTTTCATTTTTTGTTTAACTTTTTCTAAATGATCTTTGTAAATTAAAACGTATCTAAAGTTACTCCCAGATAAACTGGGTTAAAATTATGGTTTAACTTTGTATTATTAAATGTAACATTAAGTTTTCTACTTTTTCTCTATTACTTAAATGAAAACAAGAAACCTCTGTCTTTTTTAAGATTGGGGCATAATCACCATTTTTGAAATAATTTTCCATAATACGCAAATCATCAGATAGTTTATTTTAATTTCGAAAAAATCTGAATTTTGAAATGAAATTGCTATATCATCGGCGTAGACGAATTTTCGACATTGTAAAGAAGGAAGATCAGAAATATATACATTAAAAGAATAGGTGCAAGAACCGATCCCTGTGGAAGACCATTATTTTAAAATCTAAATTTACTGCTTTTATCTCACAAACAAAACTCTAAACTTCCGATTAGACAACATATTTCCAATAAAATCAATAATTTTGGAACAAGGAAATTATAGGGACCAATAAGTTTGAGACATCTATTGTCGCCTCGTGCTATCGTAACATGTCCGAAAATTAATTTGCTTTAAAGCAACTTTGTCGATAGAACTAAACAGTTACATTAGACGATTCTTCAATTATCATGTTATCAGAGATTATTGTACAATAGCAAACAAACACCGAGAATCACCTTCGACAGCTGTTTCGACCGTTTGGGACTCTTCAGGAATGAGAGAACTCAAGTGTAAGTTCAGTATTTTATAAATGTAAAGCTGTTGACTTACCCACATGAGGACACATCATATACGACAAAGTTGCTTAAGGACCTATTTAAAAGTCAAAATATGTGCCAATAATTTTTATTTTTCTTTTCTAATGAAGACATAGATATGCAGGGTCATCCCCAAAGTCCGCACCAAATAGGAAACTTATTTATTATGGGTTTTTCGATAAAAAGTTATTTTTTATAAAAGTTTGTGCATCCTCTAAAACTAAAAATACATCAACAAAATGTGGCGTAAGACGGGTAATGTACGAGGTGCATTCAAAATAATTTTTGAGTCAAGAGTAAGTGTCCTTATTTCAGTAAATATCAAAAAATTTTATTTGAAAAAGTTGTTCATCATTAAAAATACATTAATATTTGAAGTCATGGCCATCTAGAAAAATTTTAATTTTTTCCAATTCTTTTAATATGGTGTCTATAAGAAAAAAAGTTTTGCTTTAAATGATAATTAAACGATGTCTTGTATACAAACGTTTATTTAAAAAAGTTTGTAATTTACAAATTGCCCAATTATTGTGCTAATTATGTCAATTTTTTATTCATTAGAAAAAAACTTCAAAATTTTGTTGGTGATTTTGTGATAACAAAATTGCTCAAAAGAAGTCAGTATCTTAATAAGAGTCATTTTCAATAATATTGAGACACTAAACATTCAAATTAAATTACATCTCAGTATGATGTCCGTCCCGCAACATGCACAGTTAAAATTTCTCTTAGATGGCCATGACTTCAAATCTTGATGTTTTTTTAAATGAAGAACTTATTCTTTAAATAAATGTTTTTGATATTTATTGAAATAAGGGCACTTTTACTCTTGACTCAAAATTAAATTTTGGAATGCACCTCGTATATTACGCGTCTTTCGTAACATTGTGGTAGTGAATTTTTAGTTTGGAGAGGATGCACAAACTTTTATAAAGAATAACTTTTTATCGAAAAACCCATAATAAAGAAGTTTCCCATTTGGTGCGGACTTTGGGGATGACTCTGTATATTTGACATTCTCAAAATCTATAATTTTATGGTCAAATATCGAAAATTTTTCAAAGTGGATAGAATAATGAAACTACCGCATACCAGTTACGTAATATTACGTTTACTAAGAAAAAAAGGGAAAATGGTTTACGAAAAACAATAAAAATGACAGAACTGCTATACATACATATTCATCATATATACAAGATATACAGAAGCATGGACTTAAGCGCAGACCAACATCGCAGTCTGGACACTGGTATCGTGATTCACGACCTACTTTTGTCCCTGTGTTTGACGGAGATCGACTCCACCCATTGTAAAGTTATAGTCTTTTACAACACAAGGTTTTTCTTCCTGTGCTTCTATGTACAGTTGACAAAAGGTAGACATCCTTTTTGTCTTTCCATTTGAGAGCCATCACTTTCCCACGTTGATAGGCAGCATTTTCTCCTTTCTTCCGTTTTTTTTAATAATTCAGATGGCATTTCTTTTCTTTTCAATTTTACGGTTCCGTAGGTATCAGTTCTTTGTTTCAGTAAGTGTTGGCTAGTAAAAGTTGTCAGTTGTAAGGCATTTTTACCCAACAAAGGTTTCATCATAGTCAACACTATTTGCGTAGAAATAGGCTGACCCACAAACTCAGCGTCAAAGGTAGTTCCCTTTCCAGTGTAGATTATTTATCATAGACCAAATATATCCTGTCTTAGATTCGCAAAGTAAGTAAGTACGATTTGATCCCGAATCTAGCCCTTTTTAGTGGAATAAACTGTTTCCATCCCAACCTCCCTTTGAACATCATGAGACTTTCGTCGATTGTTACATCTCGGTCTGGTGTATATAGTTCTCTGAATTTACTGTGCAGCAGATCAAAAATTGGTCAAATTTTAGACAGATTTGGGCATGGATGCAGAGCGGGATCAAAGTTAGTGTCATCATAAAAATGGAGGTATTTTTTCAATAGCAAAAACCTTTTTCTTGTCATTAGTTTACCAAATACCGGTGTTTCTATTATATTATGACCAGTAGTGGACAACAACTGGCTTCTTTACAAAAGACATCAGCATATTTACAGTAATAAACAAGAGCATTTCATCATTATTAGTTGGCAATCACTTACGGTCATTTTGTTTAGCAGCGAATTTGTTGGTCTCCTCGACAACAATACCTAAGAAACTTTCATCAAGAAAAAGCTTGATAAACTGCAAGGGATCTGAGTGGTCTTCGACTTGGAAATTCAACAAACTGGTTGATGTAATTTCAAATCTTGGAACCGCAGGGGAGGAGAAACCACGCTAATTGGATACCAGTTCCTGGCAGTATTTAGTTCGTCACAATCCTCTAGTTCTGTATCAGAGTCGTCTTCGTCACTGCTTGTCTCACCATCCGTAGTGGAATCCAAATTTTCGCTACTTGACTCTGGTGCATAGTCTAAATCAGACTCACTGTCGTCAGAATTCATTTTATTATATTTTCTACGCGTTACCACTTCCCACGCAGCGTGAAACAGCCTTCTCTCGCGGTCTAAATACCGATTGAATACCAATAGTCAATAGTAGTTGTAAGAACCTAACATGCCACAACGCTCCCCACCATCTCAAATCCTTGTATCGTGGAGAACAACGGAACAAGCATATTATTATAGCCGTATAGTGCTATGATACTGCACAACGCCGCTACGAGTTGAAACGGTCATAATAAAACTAGGCATGCTAAAAGTTATTGGGTCCGTAATATTACGGAAGTGGTATATTTTTCGCTGCGAATGAAGACCGTAAAATTACGGAGCTGGTCGTTAAGTGTTAAAAGCAAATTCAATACTAGGGCTACGGAACAGCAATAACTCTCATTCGACCTTCTTTTACTTATAATAAAAATGTTTAATTAATTTTCCACTACCTCAAACTACCACTTTATTAGTGTCATTTTGAGATTTCAGAATAACTTGAAATTCAGCTTAGCTATCATTTAGAATTGCTTAAGGTATGTCAGGAATACTTAAAGTTTTTCTGAAGTATCTCAACTAACACAACTATACATATATTGTCATTATCCGTTTTGATACGAAATTGAAGTTTCTAATAATATTCCGATGTTTTGCCATAAGACGCATTTAGACGCCCGAATTGGACACACAACCATTTAGGTTCACTCTGTACACCTATATCAAGATCCAGAAAGTACACTCATGAAATTTAAAACTTGGACACCACAATTTCTGTAAACAAAAGTTTGCAAATTGTGAAGCGGGCTTAAGGGTATCATTTACAATTCTAACAGCAGGTAGTCTCAGCAGGGGTTATCTTATAGAAGGACTGTAGAATGAATCATTACACTAAGCACGTTTTAGAAAATAGGTAATTTACGTTGCTTACTTAATTTTTTCTTTAAAGAATATATTTGAAGGTATCGCTAATTAAACACCATAGCTCGATTAATTATCGAATCAAAATTTTGTTTAGGAAATGTTTACAAAATAAAATTAGAAATAATTTTGATTTAAAAAACGTCTACAAGCAATAACTTTTAAATTAAATCAAAAACTAAACATGGTTATTTGGGTTGACTGATTATTACTTATTTTTAAATAAATCTAACCTACTAATTATTGTAAGTTATTAAAAAAAATCATTAAACTCTCTATTCATAATATTTAGTCCTTACAAAATGTATATTTTATGACGTTTCATTTTTTTCTGTAGTTAATATAAAAGTGAAAATAAAAACTAAGGCAATTCTTATTGTCAACGTATATATTTAGTTTTTTGACAAGAATTTATTACATAATTATAATTAAGATACCAAGTTATAGTTTAAAATTAAATGAAAACTTTTTTTAAATAAAGGTATTACTATATAAATAAATATAAGAAATCAATAATGGGTGTGACCTCCATTATTATTGATACATTCTTGGAGGCGTCTGCTCATTGACGCTATCAAGGTATCAATATAATTAATATTAATCGTTTCCCATGCGGTATCAATGGCTGCAATTAGTGCATTACGGTTTACTGGTATAAAATTTGGCCCTTGTTGTCTTCGGATAACAGCAAGTATTCGAGCCCAAACATTTTCGATAATGTTAAAATCTGGGCTTTTGCTGGCCAGGGTAACAGCTCCAAGTTATTTGCTTGTATCCAGTTGCGCACAACCTGCGAAGTATAGGGTCATCATATCCCGATAGTTAATTATCGAATGTTCCAAGAAAATATGTGTAAATAGTAAATGGAATCTACTAACGTAACGTTAAGTCGTTAATTATAGTTACATAACTCTCCTTTCATAAGATATAGTTCATATTAATATGCTTATTGTAAAGCTTCGTACACACCTGAACAACAAACCGAGGAACAAACAGAACAACGAACCGAACGGCAATCGGAACATTAATTTGGACGGTGCTACGTACGAATTTTAGAACAGATTCGCAAGTCCTGATTGTTCCACGAACGGTTTGCGGCGTTCCAGCAACTTGTCGGTTTTTCTCCGACATCAAAGAAAATGCGCGCGAATGCGTTTGCAGGTTTGGACGAATCTAAACAAAACGGCGAACAAACTTATGCGGGAGAATTAAATTATTTATTTTTGTCCTCCCTTTTGTGGGTTTGTTGTGTTTTAGGTAATATTATGGAGTTGACAGAAGAAAAATGTTTTAAATTAATCAGTGTTTAAGAATGCAAGAAAAAATGATGTCCCTATTAGCATCATTTGGGCGGGAAATTTCCAAAATAAAAAAAGGGAAGTAAATTATAATTTTTTACTCTTCTTGTGTGTAAAAATTTGGTTGGCCCTATCTTCTTGTTTTCCGCAATTTCTCTTCTCAATAATAAATATATATGAACTGAAAACTATGAAAATAATTATGGGAACAGCACAAACGTTCCGTCCATTAGCATTATAAGGAAATGGCTTTACTTTATGAATAAGTTTCAATAACAATAGAATATCCTTGCTTGTTTAATTTACTTCCTTTGAGTCATATTGCTCTAATGGGTTGTTACATTGGTCATTAGAAGTATGTAATAAATAAAATTACCTACTGTTTGAGAAGGGTAGTGTGAACCAATAAATAAAGTAAGAAATGTAAATTCCATTTTAGTTTAAAATTTCAAGTGTTGTGAAAATGCCACCTCATCTCGGTGCTGATTTGAAAGCGCGGATTGTTTCGGAATTAGCGGCGGGCCGTAGCATGCGTGAAATTTCACGTATGTTAGATATACCAAAAAGCACCGTAGGGCATTACCGAGTAAAATGGAATCTTGAACACACTTTGGAAAGAGCCATCGGAAGTGGTAGACCTAAAGTATCTACACGTGCTCAAGATCTCGAGTTGTTTCATTACGTAACAGAACAACCATTTGCTACATACTCCAGGGCTATAGCAGATACACATTTTCCCGGATGCCGTATAACTGCACAAAAAAGATTAAAGGAGATGGGAATAAAGAAGTATAATGCTGCTGCGAAAGAAGTTCTCAGTGACGAAAATATGAGACGTCGTCTGGAATTTGCAAAGCGATATGTAAACGAACCTGAATTTTGGAATCGAGTGATTTTAGCGACGAAAAAACGTTCAATAGCCGCAACGATGGACCACTAAAAGTTTTTAGAATGGAAGGAACTCGTTACGAACAATCACATATGTCCTAAAAACGAAGTGGTTATTTTTCTGTAAATGTGTGGTTGGGTTAGCGCGGGTCCAGGAGTTTGTTGGGCTATCGATGGACGTCTTCATTCTGTTGCGTATTTAGATATTTTGGGACTATTATGAAACCTTCAGTCGAAGTGTTTTATCCAGACGAAGTTATATTTTCCAACAAGTAAGTATTCTTATTTCACTATACTTTCTCCAAAAAATAGTTCGGGATCTGTTGAATTAACATTTTCATAATGTATTTTTTGTTGTTAAAGGACAACGCCCCTATTCATACTTCGCGGGTTGTGCGCAATTGGATACGAGAAAATAACTTGGAGCTGTTACCCTGGCCAGCAAAAACCCAGATTTTAACATTATCGAAAATGTTTGGGCTCGAATACTTGCTGTTATCCGAAGACAACAAGGGCCAAATTTTATACCAGTAAACCGTAATGCACTAATTGCAGCCATTGATACCGCATGGGAAACGATTAATATTAATTATATTGATACCTTGATAGCGTCAATGAGCAGACGCCTCCAAGAATGTATCAATAATAATGGAGGTCACACCCATTATTGATTTCTTATATTTATTTATATAGTAATACCTTTATTTAAAAAAAAGTTTTCATTTAATTTTAAACTATAACTTGGTATCTTAATTATAATTATGTAATAAATTCTTGTCAAAAACTAAATATATACGTTGACAATAAGAATTGCCTTAGTTTTTATTTTCACTTTTATATTAACTACAGAAAAAAATGAAACGTCATAAAATATACATTTTGTAAGGACTAAATATTATGAATAGAGAGTTTAATGATTTTTTTAAATAACTTACAATAATTAGTAGGTTAGATTTATTTAAAAATAAGTAATAATCAGTCAACCCAAATAACCATGTTTAGTTTTTTGATTTAATTTAAAAGTTATTGCTTGTAGACGTTTTTTAAATCAAAATTATTTCTAATTTTATTTTGTAAACATTTCCTAAACAAAATTTTGATTCGATAATTAATCGAGCTATGGTGTTTAATTAGCGATACCTTCAAATATATTCTTTAAAGAAAAAATTAAGTAAGCAACGTAAATTACCTATTTTCTAAAACGTGCTTAGTGTAATGATTCATTCTACAGTCCTTCTATAAGATAACCCCTGCTGAGACTACCTGCTGTTAGAATTGTAAATGATACCCTTAAGCCCGCTTCACAATGTGCAAACTTTTGTTTACAGAAATTGTGGTGTCCAAGTTTTAAATTTCATGAATGTACTCTAATGTAGTTCTAAACTCTTACTATCCGCTTAGCTTTAATATAGAGATTAATTTATGACACCATAAGCAGTTGTTCAAAACTAATGGAAGTGAAACCTTAAATGGTTAATGACATACGCATCATGGTAGAAAGTCTCTAAAGCAAGAAGAATAATATTTTGTATTTATTGAATGATTAAAAATTGCATTACAAATAAATTTAATTTATAATCCAAATACTTAAATATGGTGAAGTACCGTATATAGAAGTTAATATAATTTTCGCGAAAAATTGTATAACCAATATGTTAAATTGTTATACATACCCCTGCTGCTAAGAGCTTTGATGCATTTTATGTGAGGTTTGCTCACAAACTTACAAAACATTTAGTTGTAAACTATTACGTATGTGATATTTGATAATAATGTAATAAACTTAAGAGATATTGAAGTTACTAAATAATTAGATTACTTAATTTATAATAAGAATTGTTTATGATATTACCGCCCAGGCTTTTAATGTCGTGACACTATCCTTCAAATCTAATTATCAATCAAACTAGATAAATATTGATTTGATTAGGACATCGGCCTCACATATAATACTTAACAGAATGTAATTTAATTAGAGTATATACACTCTTCCAGCATTACTTCCAAAGTCTAAGTGATCAAGACATTCAAGTTGAATTTTTTAGATTCTCTTACACACACACGTCTTACGAGTATTCTTCAAGGAGTGCCAAGACTGTTGCCTAATCAAAGTGATCCTTCTTTATAAAACTTTTATGTTTACCTACAAGTGTATGTTGCGGCGTTCCTTTCTTCGTATTATGAAAACTATGCGCTTTGAATCCATTAGTGTGACTCACGTACAAACTCATTATAATTACATACTTTATTGATTAATTCACATGCATAGCTTAAGGCACTTATATACTTTCAGATGCCTTAAAAGACAATATGGGTTTTTTGCAGGTTACAATGTACATGTAAAATTGCTTTCATGGCTTCATTGAAGGATATGTGTAAATTTACTACTGAAGGAAAAAGCTTTTTTTAAGCTTTTAAGCGTGTTTAGTTAGTTCTGATCATACAAAAATATCGTTTAAATAATTTTAACAAAAACGAATAATTGTGTTATAAATTGTATACGTATTAAAATAAACATAAATTAGTAACAGATTTCCATAACTGCAAAAGTCAATTAGAATCAATTTAGTTTGTGATAAACTACCACGATTAATTTGGGTTATGAATTGTTTATAATAAAGTTTTATTAATTTACATAAAAACTGTAATCACTGGTTACATTTTCGAATAATATCAATAACTCGGCTCTTTGTTTAACCAAGACACAAACACCGATTCCAAACAGTTTTTTTATTCGGGCAATTTGTTCTTCAAAGGAAAAACAAAATTCAAATAGGGGCCATTCATTAAAGTTTCATGCCCAATAAAGCTCACTTTACTGTTAACACCATTTTGATTGCAGTGAAAACGTATAGTATTTAAAATTTTAAAATGTGTCCAATAAAATATGAAAATCACAAAGCTTCAGTTAATTAATGTTCTTGCACAGTGGTGCAATTTAAAAATCTGGCAAAAATTGTAAATTACCTAATGTAACATTTCCTCTAATAACTTTTTCGTATTTTTGCAACCCAACTTGAAATTTCTTTGAAAAAAATTAAATTTGACTGTTACTGTGAATCAAGTTTTTTTTGATCAAGTTTTATTTGATTGAAGCAATAAATTTCGAATGAAGCTCTCTTTAATAAAAACCCATACGATGCGCACTTTTACTAGTCACACTGAATGTATTAAAACGTTCATGATAAATAAATTTTCAAAAAATTATGACTTAATATTTTCTAAAACTAATGATCATGTTGACTAAACACAACTAAAATTTTAAATCATCTAAAATTTAAATACAATTGTTAAAACCATAGCAACGATTGTTTTTAAGCCTCGCTTTGCCTTCTAAGAAGTTTAAGTTGTGTTAGTGCCACCTTTTTTACTTTTCCGACAAATTAGAGTTAGTACGTTATAATAAAGTTAACAAAATTTTATGTCCGATTGCCTGCCATCCGGCCATCCGTCCATATGTAAACAAGATATCAAGAAAACCAGCCAGTCCAATTGTTATGTAACTTTGTACATGGACATTTATTCATAACTCCGCAATAACTGATACTTGTGGCACAAATCTATATAGCTAAAAGGACCGTTCACTCACACAGATTTTTGAATTTTAAATATTTAGAAAATAAACATTTTTGTTTCAAATAAAAGTTGTTTGTAATGTACTATACATACTTTGTTTAACTATTTTTTGATACGATATAATTACTGAGATATAACAATCACGTGACACTACTGTTGTAACAATATCTCCACCATTAACAATTATATAAAAAAAAAGTTGAAGGAGAAAAGTTGTTGAAAATTCTATTGTCTATAGCTTGTTTGAATCATCTTTTTCTAAAACGCAATTTCATTTTCGCTTTGAGAGTGAGAATTTTCAACTCGTTTTAGGAACTTAGATGCGCGAAACCCTGTTTTGTCCGGACGTACTTAGGTAGCGTTCGTATATCGGTTTAGTAGTTACATTAATTTAACTATTATTGACGATACGAAATATTTACATCAGTTTTACAAATTACTTCGCGGTGCACCTTTTCTTAATAAATGAGTTGATAAATAGAATGTCAGGAAAACCGTCATACAGTTTTTATAAAACTTTGCATATGAGCTTTAATACTGCATAATGAATAAATTAATTTTTGGCGTTACTATTCCTTATGAAAATTGCCGAAACATGTCAAATTTTGTTGTTAATATAAAATTTTTTAAAGTGGTTGTTTCAACCCTGCCGTGAACTCTTCGTAGGGAGTAGCAACCCTCTCATTTATTGTAATCGGGAGGGGTGGTGGCTTGTGCTACTTTTTATTGAAAGGAACTTAAATTGTCTAGTGTGGTACTTAAATAATTTAATTAATCAGCCTTGAAATTTAAAAATTTTCATAAAAGGAATAACTCAAACCCTAATTTATCTGTTACTTATGCCACTCACTGTATATAGTGCAGATCTGATTAGATACCTGCATAATATGTCAAGCCGAAAAGGTCATTAACCTAGATAGATTTTTCGAAATCTAGAATATTTACAAAAAAATATTTATTTTACTCATTTTAAACGTTTTACAACACATCCAAATATCCCATTGGTTCTTTGGCGTTCATTGAGTTAGAAAATACGTTTGGATTTTCCTCGTTCAATGCCGTTCAAGGCTCAGCACTCAACACAGTGGGTTACAAAATGTGGGGGGTATCGGATATCTCTTATAATTTAGAATTGTTTGCTGAAAAACATGTATAGTGCTGTAGGAAATGAGTCAAACTGAAGAATCACAAGCGTGTTTCGTGCTCACAGAACGCCTGTTCGTTCATACATTTGAGTTTACATATACACGAACATCGCTGAGAGAATTCGCATTTGTTGATGTTCCGAGTATTTTCGCAAGTTTTATAATACTTCAACATGAAAGTAAGAAAAAAAGTGAACGAAATCGTAAGCGATGGTGGATGATGGAGTTCTTGAAGAGTAGGAGGACATATAGTGGCTCCAGTTACCTCCGTGACTTAACCGTTCAAGAAAGTTCTGGCCGCTCTAAGAATTTCTGCAAATGAGTGTCGAAGATTTCAATTTTTATTAAGTAAATTGAACCAAAGATTTCACGGAACGATACCTCTTTCAGACCGGCGGATACCTGCCAAAGAAAGGCTTAGTAATAACCCTCCGCTTTCTAGCAACGGGTGATTCATATGCTAGTTTAATGTATTTGTTTAATGTATCAAAATCGGTAATATCCGTAATTATTCCAGAAGTATGTCGTGCGATTATTGTTGAGGTACTTCAGATTATGTAAAGGTAAGTGACTTATAATTAAATACATATTAAATTAGTAATAAAATGAAAAATAATCTTTATTAAAGCAAAGTACTCTACAAAAGTCATTGTGTTTTTTATGCATTAAAATTTGAAACGAAATGTGATAAATCGTTTTCGTTTTGGTAAGAATATGACTGATGTGATGTTGGAAGGCAAAGATATGTCTGTATGTGGTGAATTGCTGCGCAGTACATGAATACTGAGTATTAAATGTGGTAATCCTGGTGACATTGTCGTATAGACTATTCAACTCTATTTCTCTGATCTTTCTTTCTTTTGTTGGTCGTTTCGGAAATTTAGGGTCCCGCTCTGGGATGTAGGGATAGAACTGCTTCTTCATTTGGTTGTTCATTAATAGAACTGCTGTTTAATAATGATGCACACTGTCATTGTTTTGTGTTCTTCAGTCTCTGCCCTGAAAAATAAAAGCTTCTTACCATAAATCAACTTCATTCAAAACCAACAGTAATTTTACTATGTATAAAATTGATGGTTATTGTAAGAAACTGATATGGATTTTTTTCAGGCGCCTAAAACACAAGAAGAATGGACAGTTGTCATCCTTATCAGCAACTTTGAACTTCCCAAAGTGCCTGGGCTCTATATATGGCAAACATTGCATTGTACAAGCCCTGGCCCAACAGCGGAGTGATTACTTCACCGAGGTCAACATTCAGTATTGTACTGATGTGGGAGCTGGCATTTTATCACTATTTACATTTGTTGGATGTAGATGCTAAGGACGAATTCCGATGGAGGAGTTTTCAAGAATACAACTTTAGGAAACAATTGGATGAAAATATACTAGGACTGCCAGCAAATTGTTCACTTTCAGGTAGAACCAAAGAAGTTCCATTTGTTTCTATTGCGGACGATGCTTTTCCGTTAATGGAACATATATTGAAACCTTATCCTGGTTCACAAGGAAAAGGATCCCTAAGCGAATTTTCAGTTATATAGACTATCTAGAGCACGCCTATGGCATTATGTCTTCAATATTTAGGGTACTCAGGAAACCCATGTTACTGCAACCTGAGAAAGCAACATTGATAGTGCTCGCATGTATCTACCTCCATAATTTTTTACAAGAAGCAAAACTTCACGGTATATTTATACCTCCTATTGGTTCTTTTTTGATAGAGAAGGGAATGGTCATATTATTAATGAAAGCTGAGAGAGTGATGAAGAACCCTCTTCTTTTAAGCATTGCGTAATGTTCCAAGAAAAAGTGCTGTCAGCTGCGAAGATATTAGAAAAGAATATGCAGAGTATTTTATGACTATTGGGCAAGTCACGGCAAAACGATTATTGTTAGTATTCAAAATACCTAAAAAGCACATAAATTTTCAATTATAGTAATAATACTTTAATTTATTGTTTCAATGCTTAGTTTTTCGTTTTTAAGAAACAAAATTAGGCGCTGGACAATAGAGATAATACTGTATATTTTACTTTGTATGGTTTCTCTTACTGCGGTTAATTCAGCAATAAAATGCTATAAATAATTTTTCACTTACTTCTTGTTGAGTGTTCTGGTGCAACGTGGTTTGAATTTATCCATTAAAAACAACATATTTTGAATGCGAACCAACTAGAGTGGTATATCACTGTTCCCGACCCAGACTTCTAGTCCCTTTTTTTGACGTACTCTGCGGAACGACGGAAGCAATGAATTCATTTTCTTTTTTACTCTGCTACCTCAACTTGCACCATCAGCTATTTCAGCCTAGGCGTCATTCTTCTTATTTAAAAACTGTTTATACGATTTGCTGTAGGATGCCACAAACATTATCTTGTTCTGTACGTCTCTATTAGCTTCAGAACATTCTCATTTGTCCATTCCATTCTAAAACAAAATATATTTCCAGTCCTAAATAGGTAGTTTCCAAAAAAACAAACATCTACCGACACCATTATACGAAAACCAAAGACAACGCTAGTAGAAGGAATTTTGAATTTAAATAAATTAAATACAATTTAAATACCCAATAAAATAAGAAGTGCATTCGCTAGTTTAGCACAAAAGTATTCAATTGTACGTAATTATATAAAGTATATATATGTATATTGTATAATAATTATAAATTCATAAATCAAACTTTTACCTTAATTATTATTGATTATTCAGATATTCACAACCGACAACAGCAATGCCGTTCACACCGAATGCGAAATTTTGATGATTCAAGGTTTACCGACTCAAGCTGGAACATAGCAAACACGAACGAATTCGTTCGGAGGTGCTCTTTGTTACTACGAGCACAAGCGAACGAACGAATCTGTTCGCTCGCGCTCGGTGTATGAAAACGGGGCTTTATACGACGTGAAATATTAAAGCAAAAGCATTGTGAATATCTAAATTTATTTATGGGTGTCCATTAGAATTAGATTTCAAGCTGGTATTGATATTATTCAAAGTGATTTAAATAGATAACTTATATCAAATATAATTTTTTAATAGGCAGGGTGGCATTTGAGCCAAATGGAATAAATCAGTAGCTCATTATTACGCATTTTTATAATATCCCGAGGCACATCAATTTTTAATTGTAAATGACATATTGCGACGTTTTACTGCCACCCCCCAAATTTAACCCCCTTCAGGTGACACCTGGAATCCCTTAAATCTTCAAATTGGGAGTAGGGGCTTGATAATTCATTTAAAAATTTATTTAAATTTTATTGCGGAAATTAATAAGAAGAAAAGCTAAAGAAACCCATAACTTCCAGGTAACGCAATATGGTTCTAGCAGGATGGTTGCACCAGCAATAAATACGAAGTTAATTCCCGCAATATTATTAAGAATGTGTAATAAAAAAAGAAATTGTATCATTTAATTTTTTAAAGAAAAAATTAAAATGACTGTAACCTACCAACCAACACCGCTTACTCCCGATCACATGAAACAACTTAAATTGATTAAAACAAATGTACTTAAAAAAAATTGTTGTTGAAATTGTTTTAATGAATGTAATTAAAAAAAGAAATTGTACATAATAAACATCTAATTTTTTAAAAGAAAAAATTGTAATAACTGTAACTCTACCAACCAAATACCGGTTACACTGGATCATTGCTAAAAACAACTTAAATTCATTAAAACAAATTTACGTAGAAAATAGTTTGTTTTGGATTTGTTATTATGAGTGTAATTTAGAAAAAAAGAAATTGTGCATAATAACTAAACAAATTTCAACATTCATATAATAAAGAAAAGCCCCTTTTGTTTAAATCCAAATTTGAAATAACGTAATGCTTATTCATGTTTTATAACCTAATGGCAGAAATTCTTTGATTAGTTGATATAGAACCTTGTAGTTTTTAAGTTATCACCAATTTCTTTCTTGTGGTATTCTATTTTAATTTTTTGTAGCTTGAAAACGTGCCAAAATTCCTTTTTTGCACTTTATGATAAATAAATCACTGATATTATTTGCAATCTACAGACATGTGAGAAGAAGCTACAAGACTCAGTACTGGGAATATATTCGTAAAATTCAGAAGCAAAAAATGGTGGTAACCAGCTTTCTATATGTTAGAGTATATTGATAAAGGAGTAACACATAACCATAAAAGCCAAAATCGCCCAAAAAGAACAGATGTATAGAAAGTCGAATCAATGAATAAGTTCAAACTTATAATGTTCGGAAACGTTGTAAAAGATTGGGTGTAAAGAGATATCTAGGTGAAATGCCAAAAACCTAAATTTCATTTATGTTTTCACTTAAAAGTAATTGTTTGGTTCAGTTTCATGTCAATTTCATGAATTTCACTTTTCCGTAACACATTGGTTTTGTGATGTTCATCGCTCCTGAACATAGTGTGCTTGGGGAATTATATTTTTTCCACCTCGGGTGTTTTTTAAGATTAGTTTTCCTTTTAAACTTTTTTCATTCAATTTTTTCACTATTTATTTTAAGTCAAAGGTGTGATGAAAATTTAAATTTCATTTTTTGTTTGTTGAATCCGAATTATCTAATAAATCAATTGCTTTAACTTTCAGTATTTCATCTTTTTCTTGCAAAATTCAAATTCTTATGTTTAAGTTTGAATATTGCGCGCTGTTTACTTGAAGATAGTGAAATAAGTAGTTCATAGTTTGCGTTGTGATACAAATTAATGAGAAACTGCTGGACTCTGTCTGTTTGCTTTAACGTTTACAGTTCCAAGTAATGAGTTCATTCATAAAATTAAATTATAATTGGGTGAAAATTTTTATATTGGTAATTTGAAGTGAGTCTAAATCAAGTACCTACTGTATTTGATGTTAGGCTTCGTATTCTAGCAAAATGTCACATCTTTAATAGTTCTTAGTTTAGTCATTTATAGCGTTATGTGAATTCTTTTCTATTCGTTACATTCTGCTCAATTTTTTGCTTGCTTTTCTTTTTTAGATCTTTCATTGTTGCCTCTTCCCATATCTCTGTCTCGTTTCCGCACTTCCCCCGGATTTCTTTATATATTTTATACAGTTCCGTATTTCATCTTCATTCCCATCCATCCTCTACCTTTTGCCACGCAGTATGTGCCTTAACAATCTTCTTCCCAGACTTCACGTCATTTTTTTTTCATTAAACTGCTTTTTTTGCAACAAGCTTAAATCATCCTTCTACGGATTTGCTTAGTAACATTCATCTGTTGGACGGAGTTGTTGTGTTCTACTCAGACTCTTTTTCTTCCAAGTCATTGGAGTCCTTTTGTTTGAATCCAAGTTTCACCGGCCACAGAATATAAACTGGTCACAGTGTTTATATTCTGAGCTGGTACTTTAGCGAGATGTTCTTGATTATAGTAATGTAGTCAGGGCCCTACTACTATTGGTTCTAGCCATTCTTCTTTCTCTATCTCTATTGATATATTATGACACCCAATTTTTATTCTGCTGAACTTTTAACCCTGGTTTTGGTTTATCTAGAATCTTAAACGTGGTTAGTTTTGTCGTTTCTGTATCGCGTCATTTATAATTTTGGTTTTTTTCTTTAGCTTATTACCGTCACATTTCTCTTTCTGCTCATGTTAATCTCAAAAATCACTTGTTGTAGGTGCTTTTCGCTTCTTGCTATTAGGAGCTACATCATTGGGGTATACTATAAAGTTAGTTTGTAACATGATACATTTTCGTTTAATATTTGGGTTTCTGAATGATTTTCTCTAGGACTTTGTTCAAACTAGTGTTGAAAGCGGATTTCTGTGTTAGTCTCTTTTACATTGAGTTCTTCCGATAGACGTTTTTCCTCTACATGGTTAATTGTGTTTAAAAGTTATTACTTATTTAGGATTCCTAGGTCTGCTCATGGTTCGTATAGCTTTTTCGTTATGTTGTCGTAGGCTGTGAAAATGGATGAAAGACAATTTTTGTATTCGTAACACATTTGCGTTAATTGTTTTAGTAAGAATATTTGATCTGTAGTGTTTGCCCTTCCTAAAACCCTCTAGTACTCTTCCTAGCTCTTTTCTACTTAGGTTCTAATCTTCGTTTTAAGAGCGTCGATATGATTTTGTATATCTGTCTAGTAGATCAATGTCTCTATACATTTCTTCTTGCCATACTTGTGTAATATGGTATGTATCGTCTGTATCAATTCCTGCCTCCTTTTATATTTACAGTTTTCATGGCTTACCATCTCCTGCCCTGATATTGGATGACGTAGTTATTTTCTTCTGCTTTTTGGCACTGATAAATGTCGTTTCTTCTGATTCTCGGCACTTCGGCATTATCTTCCGTCTCACTGCCTTTATCTTCTTCTTGTTTGATTTAATAATTCGGTGTTCATTCTTCCATATCTTAACTGTCTATACTCAGTTCCTACTTCTGTTTCCTTTTTTTGTGCTTATAGAATAGCAATCCTGTTTTTGAGCTCCCTTTTCTTCTACGTCCTTGTACGCCTTCTTACTTCTGCTATTTTTTAAGTTATTTTCAATTATTTTTGTGGGTTCTTTCTCGCGTCTATATTTGTTTTGCTCTTTCTTTTCAAGCATAGTGAAGCACCCCAGTAAGTCTGTTTTTCTTCCTCCGTTTGACATGCAGCATTTTAATTTCTGATCTTTCCTTATTCCTAAGTCTTGCATTCCTCATTAAACCACGTTTTATTTATCTCTTCATCCTAGATACTTTCAGCCAGCCTCTTATTACTTTTCTATCTCACCCAATTTCTGTTTATATATTCGTTTCGTTTAGCTCTTCGCATTTATTTTTCTCATCGAGTTCATATACATTTTCCTTATTTCTTCTTTTGTAGTTTTTGTATGTCGTATTCTTGCCCAATCGTTTCTTCCTTTTTCTCGTTCTATGTTTCGCTTCTTTCTCATAGCTGTTGAATAGAAAGTTAAGAGTCAGATCGGCACTCTGTAAGATCTTACATTTGTTATCAGTGGCATGAAACTGCAGTTGCCTTAAGACATGGTTTCCAGGGCCCACCAACGCTGAGAAATTTCGACAGCTTTTAAACGTAGTGCTTGCTATTTTCATTTCAATTTTTATCGTAATCAATCTCAGTCTATTAACGTTTGAGTCTTTGTAATCTTGCTCTGTAATTTTTTTGTGTATTTCTTCCCTTCCCACCTTTGGTTCATGTCTCTCCAGACATTTTTATTTATTTTTTTCTTGTAGTTTATGATATACTTCCTCCAACTTTTCTAAAAACTTTAGTTTTTACCTGTCAGGCACGGCGTTTATAATAGTTCCCTTTATTTTAATATAGCATTATTTTATTTTATTTTATTTAATTTTTAAACTTAAGCTTATTAAGAAACTAACCCCATATATTCTCTTTGTCTCTTCCGCTGGTGCACAATATGTGACTTTCAAGCTTCATTATATCGCTTTGTTTTAGATGTGTTTCATACTGCCAATACAACTACTTTCACTTAGTCGCTTTATTTGCAGTATCTTGATTGCTCCTTCTTCGTATACCTCTCTCTTGAATGGTAGCTCTTTTCTTTGAGTAGACTTACCGTCAAATTAATTATTTTTTCTAGATCTTCATTACCTTTTCTGCTTTTGCTTTCTTGAACATTGTTTTAAAGTGATTATCGTCTCAGCTTCAGAGAAGTCTCTTTCCAATTTTTTTATTGTTAACTTCTATTTGTTCTGTCAGTTGTATCTTAGTAACTTTTAGTCTCTGTAGTTTTTCTCAAATGTGTTTTTCCTGCTGTAGTTGTTCTATTCTTTTACCACTTCGTAAATCTTCCATTTCAGAGTAAATTTGTTCTTCACATCACTTTACTCTAAATCTTTCCATTGTCTCTGGCTGCGAAAATATGGCACGTGGGCCAACACCCACAAAACAAAGCCAATTGTAGCCACATCAATAACTAAAAACCTCAGATCCGTCAAGCTTACTTGAGGGGGACATAAGCCAGCCTGTCGGTATTCCAGTATTACCTCTGGTTTTAACGAAATATGTCACACTCAACCTTAATGGCAACCTACAGTTTAGTAAAATCGATAGGCGACAAAAAATACTTTGAAAACCCCATGTTTCTAGTCTCTTTGGCCGTTCGGCTAGACGCGCTAGAACAACCGTACAAAACTCTCATATGATTTGATTTGCCATTTAAAAAAAACAAAAGATATTGCAGTAACAAATTAATAATGCAATTGAAAAATTGAAAACATGTCCCCGTCAGAACAAAATTGACGGGTCTGCTTTTGACGGCTACGTGGCTGCAATTGGCTCTGTTTCGTCAGCGTTGGCCCACGCTGTATTAGCCATTTTGCCTTTGCAATATTCAATTTGTTACTTTGCGCTTGTCTATCTACTCGTTTAAACAGCGTTATCGTTCGCTGGCGCATAAAATATACGAAATCTTTCACTTAACACGTTGGATCGCCACAGTGGAAAAATTTCTGCCTGACACTATTTCAGATTTTACACAAATCATTTGATTAACGCTCAAAATGAAGGCGAGATTTTGAAAATTATACAGTTCTTGAATGAGGCACGGTAATTGTGGTTCAAGACCCTAAGGACATAAACTTTTTCAATGCCGTGACATACATAGTACCATGAAGATTTGGAACCGTTTCCGAATAACGATTTTTCGGACGAATATGTAGCCTATAGCGGGAACATCGTAGCGACGAGTCCAGCGATGAAATATTCTTGGATTCGGCCCATAAAGAAAAAAATTTAAAAGTCGAGAGTTTTGAGAGGCCACACCACCCAGCCTAAAACGAATACTGGTAAAGGTACCAAATGATCCGTGCTCTACTTCTTCCACCACCAGTGACTCAGTGATCAAAGAGTCGAAAGCTTTGACACAGTATCACAAACAATAGAAGAAGTTTTAATACAAACTTTAGATGATAAATGTATCGGATGCTGAAATGAGTGAAATGAAGTACCCAACTGGACATCTTATCACGGATAATTCTCGTGGAAGCTGTATGATTTCGGTTTCACTGAAAACTTTGGTAGGAGTACGTGATGATGATGCATGTGGCTGAAGCTTTTCTTGATAAGGATCCTTATGATTACTTTAAATTATTTGCACAGACAAATATAGAGATAATTGTGACTGAAACGAACATATGCTGCACAATGAAAACAAAGTGACCCCAACCAAAATCACGAATTCACAAATGCAGATTGACACTGACCTAGTGAAGTGAAAAATGTCTTGCGGAATAATTTATAGATGATTACGTCGACTTCAAAATCGCCAGACTACTGGTCCCAAACAAAATTCTCATATAAATCACATCCCAATTATATGTCTAGGAACAGATTCGAACTCCTACTTCGAATGATTCAGATGAAGGACAACGAGATCGTTCCTCAACCCAACCCAGAAAAACTGATAAGCTTTGCAAAATACGACCAATAATGCAAGTTGAAGTTGAAAGATTTATGTCACCACTCCCATCTGCAGATGTCTGTACAGATGAAACTTTGGTACCTTTCGTGGAAGAATTGGCTTCAGACAGCACATAAAAACAAAAGCCATATATTTGGCCTAAAATTAGTACAAACTATTTCAATAAAGGAGATATATTTAACTAGCTTCTATGCCGGAAAATCTGGTAACACAGAGAGGGACTTTCTGCATCAGAAAAATAGTTGTTGATCTTATCCAAACGCTTTAGCAAGGAAGAACTTTTATGTGGACAATTATTATACTAGTGTGAAGCTGGGCAAAGTATTGCTACAAAGTAAACACACTTGGTTGGAACGCTAAGAAGAGGACAAAATTCAATGCTAAACAAGTTGAATCGAAAAATTGAAAACAGGTGAGATATTTGCAAGATATAGATAATAGAAGGATAAACGCGATATATTAGTCTAGTACTAAAGCATCATCTTGATGAGATGCAAGTAGTACCAAATCGCACAAATCCTGAAAGACAAAGATCACAGCTCATTATATCGTACACGACAGTAAGGCATTTATTGATCTATCAGATCAAAGAAAGCCTACAACAGTCCCTTTTTACGACGTGGCGTCAAATGGTGCAGTGAAATTGGCCGTAGAACTGCAATGATTAATGCACACGCCGTATATTCAGAAGTTATTAACCAAAATGACAATAACAGAATTCAAAGAAAATATTTTGGAAACTATCCTTCAAATAAACAAAAACCTGAACAAGATGTGAGATTCAAAAAACATGATTTGGAGAATACAGGAAACGACTGCGTTGTATTGCGCTATAAAAAATAACTCAAGAATTTGAAGAGATGTTGCTCAACGGAAAACAACAAGATCAACTTGGAAATGCTATGCTTGTGGATAAAGTTTATTGTGTAAATTGTTTTTTTTTTTCGTTCATTATTGTGTTCATTCTAGACGTTTATTCAGTAGTCAAACTATAGTTTGCATTATTATTTACCTCAAATTTTTCTTGTATTATTTTTCTTCGTTCTGTTCAAATAAATGATTTTACAGCACTTATTCATTTTCTCAAGATAGCTTTATAATTAGCATCAGCTTCCTTTAACATACCCGGATAAAAAGTGGAATGCCTGTTAAGGAGAGGTCTATGAGTGGAAATAAAATATCGAAACACAGAACGATAACCTGCACTCGATATCTAGACATTTTGAAGTAGCTAAGAATACTTCAAAGGGTTTTGGCTCTGCTGGCCCAGCGGACCACGCAGAATGTGCTGCCATTTAAATACATCGAGCCTGAGGCACTGCCGTCGTGATTCACTCAGAAAGATTCTTGCTCTGTGTGAGGCACAGACGTTGTGTCACGGCGCCAGAAAAGAATTTTTACCGAGACACTTCAGTAGAGCCTCGTGGCAGCGAACGTTAATGTTATATTTATATAAATAATAAATTTCCTTCTTAAATATCAATTATACCGGGTGGCGTACACTTCAGAAATTAGAGGATAACATCTTTGAAAAATATATAATTTTCAAATAATTTTAAGGTTATAAAAGATCTCAACGAGAAATTAAATGAAAATGAAAATATGTTGTGTCCATTTAAAAATGTACTCTTAAGTTTATGCTGCCCCGATTTTTTTAAATCAGAGCCAATACACCTGAGTTGAAACAGGAAGTAATTGAATTAATGAGATTTTTCTATTTAATCAAATTCAATTTTCTTAAATTTAATCTAGCAGTTTTTTTAGATAACAAAATATTTGTTGAAATTTAAATACCTGTTTATGTAACATTCAAAATTTTTTAATTTTGAAAAATAGAAGCAGAATAACGGTGTCACTATAGTGATGAAAGTAGATTGCTTTGACACTTTAAAAATGTTACTTTATGTATCAAAATTAGAAATCTGAAATTTAAAAGATTAGTTCTTGAAACAACTTCAAAATGTAAAAGAAATTCCATTACAATGAATGTTTTCATCACTTTTAAACAAAATTACATCACGACCACATTAACCAAGATATAATTAAACTTTCTTTATTTCATTTATTATAAAATCCATTACTTCTTATAAAATCAAAATAATTGGTAGCAATCTTATTAGTGTAAGTACTCTTGTTTCATGGAAGTTCTAACAACAATAAAACTGTTATAAAGGTCCAGACAGAAGCTGCTGAAGTTTTGAAAAGTGTATTTTGTTTGCTGGATAATAAGAAAAGTTACTTTCAACACTCCAACACAGCTGTGCCCGTTTATTTCAACATACAAAATTAACATAATGCACCTAAATGCTATTGGGATCAAGCTGAATACTAATTTTCTCAACGTACAAAAACGAGAGCTACTTCATTATCTTACACAGGGGTGTTTTGTATATCTTTCAACATCTACATTCATTGAATATGTAATGGTGTTGTGGTTTATTCAATGACGTTTGAACAATTGCTGGCGTGGATTAGAATGTTATTCTCATTATTACATACTTACAATGTAAACTAATTACAACGTCCTGATGAAAATCAATAACGCGAAACACTGAAAAGCACCGTTATCACCACGCCATTGCTTTTGATCGAGCCGAAAGAATAATAAAATTAATTTAATTCATTGGGTCAGTGAACATTAAACTTGACATTGTAACCCCGACGAAAGCTATTCCGGTAACCTATAAAAGGCAATTACTTACACCCTTTTACGTTCAGTTCAGAGGAGGAAAATATATAAATTTTAATTTCGACTTATACAGGTATTTTATATTTTGTGCCGTAATCTTTTTACGAATTCGCACCAATTGAACATCGTTGTGCTGTAAACTGTAATTTGTTGTGCTTTTTTTATCCTTTTATGTGTGTGCACGTTTTCTTTAATTTTTATTTCGTTATGTTTTCATTTCGTAACTAACTGTAGTTTCTGTTTCTGTTTCTATATATTTTGTTTTTTCATTACAGTGTCATTCACATTACACTTCTGAGCACATAGATTGGATATCAAGTAATAAATCGATAAAATCCCGCAACAACTAAAGGGTTACGAAATCTTTGTAGGAAGAGTAGTAGAAAATGGTGTTTTAAAAATATTGGTTCACCTTAATTTATTCAATTTAATTTTTAATATTATAATGGCGTCGGTTCGCTAATTGTTATTAGTATAATTATGCCTAAAAGATGTTAATTTATGTAAGATGCATTACAACAATGACAATTAAATATAAAACTTATCTAATAATAAATAAATTTAAACTAAAATTATAACATATAGTTATAGTTTCTAGTTACTGTCCTTTATAATGTGAAATATAAAATTTTATCTTTTATCTTTCTAATTTTAATTTAATAACTACATTTCCGGCTGAAAATTCATATCATTGAATGTAAAACTTTTTTTAACAATGACTAATTTAGAATACAAAAGCTTGGTTGTATAAACGATAATTAAGTCTGTTGTTAAGTAAATGTGCTTCTGATTGGTTAAAATTCAAATCTTAAATATTCAATTACACTAGAAGATTGGAACAAGGTGTGCGCTCACGTCAAAGAAAGTATAAGACGAATATTACAAAATGAAGTTTTTATGGATTTCGTTAGAGAGTCGTTAATTATTAATGTTGGAATTGAGACAGTTAGTTATGATTTCTGGGTTTAGTTGCAGCTCAAATGACGATTCTAATACTGCGTCATTACTCTGAATTGCCGCAATTTAATTGTGTTCATTAAATATTTCTATTTTTTATTAGTTGGAAATTAATATACACTTTGATCGGTAATACGGCTAGGGTAGCCCATTTACGGTGGATGGCGTATTAGGATGTTTAGTGGAGAACCAATAACGAATTAATTTGGAAGCTCTGGCAACACTCGATAAATAACCGATGATCTACAATTTAAAAATATTTTTGACCTATGCGGTGTTGCCGCTTTACTCTAAACCGGTGGCAACATCGCTATTTTAAATGGAACACCCTGTATATTTTTTTAATTTTTGAATAACTTGGAAAGTGTTTTGATTTACGAAATTTTATGAATAAACGCTAATAAATCGAAAACCTGAAAAGTTAGGGTATAGGCAAAGTATACATAGTTTGAAAGCTTGTTTTATCAGCTTTTCAAATCTAGTATTATTATACAGAGTGTTCCATTTAAAAATACTTTTTCTGGCGTTTTTAAAAGTTACCGACAAAAGAGAATTTCTGGACCACCCCTGTATGTTTAAACTAAGATGTGACTAACAGATCAAATGCCTAGGGAGGCATTGTTCTGCAAACATGTCCCAAATTTCAGCTCAAAAATTGGTTTTATAGGAAGAAGATATTAAGAATTATTTGAAGTCCTGTTTTCGCTAAAAAAAATGAAATTAATTTATTTCTGAAAACGGCTACAGATAGGTATAGGAAAGTATTAAGAAAAGTTGGTCAAAATTATACGAGGAATCAAAATTAAAAATAGTACAGGGTGTTCCATTTAAAATAGCGATGTTGCCACCGGTTTAGAGTAGAAGCGGCAACACCGCAAAGTCAAAAATATTTTTAAATTGTAGATCATGCTTGTTTATAGGTGCTGCCAAATTTTCTCAAAATTATCCGTTATTTGGTTCTCCATAAACGTCTAATACGCCATCCACCGTGGGACAATCCCTGTATAACAGATGATTTTCAAATAGCTTCATATTTTTTCTTGAACTTGGATTTACTTCTTGAAAAATTCAGGAGGTTTGGTTTTCGCAAAATCAACATTTGCACGTGCACATAATAAAAATAAAAGTGCATCAACTTAATTTATCTTGCCATGAATTTGGTACCAGTAATGTCCTAATAGTTGGATTTGCAAATTGCTTTTAAATGATGTTCTCAAACTTCAATAAAACAATTTAATTTCTAAGAAATAAAATGTATTTGCATCAATAGAAGTTATGATAGAAAACATCATTTTTTTGTATACAGTTGATTGTACCAGGTACTCCTGGCTTCTTAAATGAATCATGTAGTATTTTTTAAGCTAAAGTGATTCTTTGATAAATTTTCTTAAAAAACTATAACACAAGTATAGCGCCAGTTACTAATACATTAGTTATTTATTATTCAAGATCTAAAGAGATGCTTTCCATTGGTACAATTAATCTTAAGAGGCTGTGAAAACTAATGTGCACAACGGTCAGAATACGATGAATTAACACCTGAAATGCTGCAAGACACAAAGAAGTACGGTAATAGAAGCCGCTTATGTATACAACAAATGGGGGTACTTGGAACATTTGTTAAATCTAGTTATTTTTTTTTTGTTTTTGGTTAGAGATATTTATAAGCTGTTATTTATATTAGCTGTTTTCTGTTTTCATAAGTTGCAAAATATTAATTTGGTGATCGACTGCTGTTAAATTTATTTTGTGATTCGTAGACTTTAAATCTGGTATACCTTTTTATAATGTTTTAAAGACTATTAACAATCGAATTCTAATTGTTGTGCACATTCATTTTCACAGCCTACTAAGATTAATTGTACTAATTGAAAGTAACTTTTAGATTTTGAATAATAAATAACTAATTTATTAGTAGTTTATACGCTATACTTGTGTTATAATTTTTAAAAAGAATTTATCAAAGAATTAGTTTAACTTAAAAATACCACATGATTCATTTAAAAATAAAGTTGGCAGCATTTCCGCTTAAACCGAAGTTTCATATTTTGTGCAAAGTTTGGAAAAATACTCATTTTGTATACTTGAAAAACTTTGTTAATAAACTTTTGTCTATCATGGATAATGTGTGCAGAATGGAAACTCAATGCACTTGACGTTTGACTTTTACAGATGATTCAAAATCATTCAATTGAATATCACTAATAAACCATAATAGTTCAAAGCAAAAGTGAGAATCTTAATTTACGTTCCTCATCAACAGTAAATTAAACGCTGTTCTTGAAAATAATAATACAATTAACAAAAAATAAGCTGTGATTTGAACCCTCGCACGTTAAATTTTTTAATATGTTTATTAAATTTAGCAATTATTACGCAAACGTTTTCTAGTACATTGTTAAGTGTTCTGATAGTGAAAATATTCTAAAACACTTTTGTATATACGTAAATCGGACTTTTTCAAATTCTATGTTAAACAAAATACTCAGATTATCAGTGACACACGTTATAGGCAATAATCATCCTAATGAAATGAAACGGCAAATAAAGGAATTGTTAGCAGTTATCTGATTTTAAGCCATTTCTCCCGAAGAGAAGCGAAAAGCATCACTGATTTTCAAAAATCATATCTCCAAAAGTATGCGTCCGATCGCAAATTTTTTTTTTTGTTGAAAGTACATCTTTTGGCTACCTTTGCTCCATACATTTCGACTTCCTCAGAAAATGCACACCTACTGTGCGACAACAACGGCTAAAAGTGGTAATTTCAGGAGCAGATTTCCGCGGAAACCTCGAGGGTAATCGCGAAATCAAACGTTCGTGACCTATTCTGATCGACCTGAAGAAGTGTGTAAATTTCATTCCCAATCGGATTAACGGTTTAGGAGGAGTTCGAGGACAAACAAACAAACACACACATTCATTTTATGGTATACAGGTGTCCCAGAGATCACCTCACCAGGCTTGTAGGCTTCCAAGTTATTTTTTATTTTTATTTTTTTTAATTCTTGTAAATGAGATTTAATTCTTATAAGAAAAGTAAATATACCAATTCTGCACTTGTATTCCTTCTTTCGAAGTCGCATATCTGTTACCGGATGTTGCGCACCGCATGTATATGTGTTGTGCGTGACAGTAGACACATATACATGGGGGACCTACAGTTTAACGCCGATTCCGAACGGTTTAGTTGAGAGGTTTACAGTGGCATACTCTCACTGGTTTGCCATTGCCTTGGCGAGAGTACGGCCGAAAAATTCGATGTTTGCACCGGGAATTGAACCCGAGGTGCCTGCTTAACAGCCAACGCACTTAACTGCAGAGCTATATAATGATAGCGATATTCAACTTTTTTTTCAAATAGCATAATATACTTTAGTTTTTAATATTTTGGATAGTACCTTTATTCTCTTACAACCATATAAAAAATATGATCCTACATAAAAATTTTTTTGTTAGAAAAATACGACTAATAGTTGAAGGTAGGTTTGCCATGAAAATAACTGATTTTTGTCATTTTTATCTACTTGAGCCTATAAAAACAATGCGTAAAAGTTAGTTGTGAAACTGATTTTCCTAATTTTTAAGTGTTCCGTTCAACGGCACTTAAAAATTAGATGGTGCCCTTTGAAAAATTAAGTTATCCATGAATTTAGGGAGTTCAATTTAAATAATCTGATACCAAAACGAAGCAAGGTTAAAACGTGAACAACTCAGCTGTAGGTGGCACATGTAATGCTTATTAAATCTGCGAAATTCCAATTCAGGATAATTGGGTTGTTTAATTTTTTTCGAAAGTCAATTTTTTCGGAAAAAGTGAAATAATGAAAACTCTCCATTTTAGACACTATGCATAAAGTCTACATTAGAATTTTCCAAGCAATCCAAATTTAGATTAAAAAATGGGTGATTCCATTTAAAAACATAACTTTGTATGTCGCACTTTTATGGAAACACCCTGTATAAACGAAAATAATTTAAATGTGCTGCTCCTGATTCGCAACTTTCTCACTGCGAAAGTTTTTTCTAACCCCAATATTTTCCGGATATATCCTTCCTCACTAATGGGCCACCCTGTATATAGAAGATTAATAAATTGCCCAATAGATTTTTGAAACGCTAATTGACTAAATTATTTATTATTAAACGTTAAAAGTAATATCACTACTATTAATCAGAAAATATTAGATTATTTGATTCCACTCGTAAATTCATTCTTCCTATTGTCAATTTTGAAAAAATCGCCCGATTAATACTAATCTTGTTTACAACGGTCATGCTTTTAAGTTTATTATACGCTGTAAACTGTAATTTCTTGCACACGCATGTAAACAACTATTATTTCATACGCCTATTTGTTTGCAAACCCACAATACACACCTTCACTTCTTTGTACTTTTGAGGTAAAATGATATTTTAAATGAATTTTTTTGAAAGAAATTTACGTCCTATATAATTGCAATCTATACAAGGTGTCCTGATATTCCGTGTACATATTACTATAGATTTCTGGGACTAAAATATGCCGATTTAACCCAAATTGGCGTTAGTCCTAAAAGTTGATAGTTACTGAAATAAGAGTGTCAAAGTAATTATTTTTATTAGTTTTTGATAATTTTCTTAATAGCACCAATTGGGTACTGAAATTTTTTGGGATGAGAATTAGAAACTGTTCTCATTTTTGTGGTAAATTGCATGGGGCATTTTTTTACATTTAAAATATCCTTAATGTTTGTGCTTTCCTGTATGAAATTTTATTTTAAATATTTTTATACTCAAACTCTTCTGTCCCAAGAAGATATACTTAATAAATCTCGCCAATGCCTTTCTTAACACTTTATCCAGGCTTTTAGGGCTGATCCAAATTAATAAAATAAACTGCTGTGGCGGCCTCTGCAATTTACTACAAAAATGAGAATGGATTTCGAATTCTTATCTCAAAATAGTGCCAGCTATTAAGGAAATTATCCAAAAAACTAATAAAAAGTACAATTTGACGTTCTGTATTTCGGAAACTATCAACTTTGGACTAAGGTTAATTAAACCCTATTAACCTCGGCATATTTTAGCAGCTCACAAATCTACAGTAGCTCTATGTACACGGAATATCGACACCCTGTATATTTATGTGCTGCTTTTAAAACTAAATTTTTGATAATCTCAATATTTTCCTAAATATTTTCGTTTTTGTGAGCTAATTAGAAGGTATATTGAAATCATATGGTCGGATTTGTTTTTTAACGTCGGATTACAATATTAAGTACAATAATCGATTACTCATATTACTTTATTCTTTGTTTATGTTCCGCAATAAAAAAAAATGAGCTTCTACTTATTTTGTTCTGCTTATTCTCATTCGTCTAAATAAAATAGGTTAGAGTTACCTTGTTTTGGCAGTATTCCGATGTTTGTTGACTTAGTAAAATTTCAAATATTTATAAAGTAAACAATAGTAACTTAAGATATTAGAGTTTAACTGTGATGACGGTAAAGCATGGAAAAGTAATGTTGAACCGCATCTTTGCTCTGGTCTGGTGGTCTCACATAATTCTTATACTTGAGCTTTTTAATCACTGACCTCTTGTTGATGTTTCTGAAATTCTTTTATATTTTATTAGAAGATATGGAAATGTACGAAATTAGAAAGAAAATATGTTTTATTCGATTAAATAATATTAAATAGTTTCAAAGAAGACTCTTAAGTTCCACTTACCGACTGGATTCGATTACTTCAGCAAGAAGTACACCGTCACTGCAATCCGTAGCTAACGAACTCACACGTTTTTTGCTTCGAGCTTTTTCCAAATAATGGTTTGCCCAATCGGTATAACTGAAACAAATCATTTCGTTAAACTGTGCTGTTATGAAGCAATATGTCTTGAAAATAAATGAAGCCAGAAATAACGTTCATTACTTCTAAGCCATTGCTCAGATAACATTTACGTGTTGGCAAATACATTTGCCACAATTACGGAAAGCCCTAACAAAAATAAGACGACTGTTTTGCATAATGTCACCCTGCAATGGATAATCCAGAATGCCATTTCGTATTTAAGTGTATCAACCTCTGATCTGCGTAATCGAGCGCACGCTTATTACATGGTTCAGAGGCGTCTGTCAGAACCCAGAATTATTCTGTGTATATAGTGGAAGGAAATGAGAATTTCAACGGTTACCCTATGATACTAAAATGACTTTAATCCACATTTTCATGTTCTTGGCAAAATTATTAGGTAGGCCAATTCCAACGTAATGTGTAAAACGTAATATGTTTAATTTCTAACTTTTCGATCAATTCTTCAACACAAACAAATAATAATAACAATATATTGTTGTAGTAAATGTAAATGAAAACCGTAAGGCGGCCAATTCGATTTAATTATTTGAACTTCCATTGCATATTTTTATGAAACAGAGTATGGACTAAACACAAAATAAAGTATAACAACTACAATGGAAATAAAGATGAAAGATGTTAAATTTAGTAACTAAGTGAAAAATATTAAAGTATACACCATGAGCAATGCACTTACTATTAAAAATAATAACCCAACATCGGTAGGTGGCTCGAAGCGATTAGAGAAAGTCTTAATTTTAAATAACCTTCATAAATTTGAAATTGGAAGATACGTTCAAACAGAACTGATGTTGAGATGGAGAGATAATTAACGTAAGAATTGCATTTGACATTTATTATAATTTGATCAATTCACATTGAATAGTTTTAGTGGACAAAAGACAAGCAAATTAAACAACGTCTGTTATTCATATTTAATCAATGTAAACTTTAACTTATGATTACGTCAAATATTAAACACATGCATGAATTTTCAATTTCTAGATTTTATAGGTCTGCAATGTGGACCCTCTTCGAACTCGCTACAGAATGAAAATTGATGCACAAGGAATTATTCAATAATTATTTTGTTTCAAAACTTAATACTTGTGGCGTGACACATACGCATTCAGGTACTCAAAAAACTAATTTATTTTTTTTTTACAAGTTACACGGAAAAATGGGTTGCTAGACACCTTTAAAAAAAAATTATCACTTTAATTTTAATAGGAAGATCCTCCGCATCGCAGTTTTTTATTTTCAGTCCAATAGAAAAACTCATACCTTATCATATTAATTAATTGTACAGAAAAATGTTTTTTGGAAGAATTTTGTAGGAAATTTAATGCTCTACAAAAAAGGTTCCTATATTTTTTCCGTAAACCTCACCATTTGAAAAAGAGATTAAAATTTAAGTTTGATTATTTTAAGACTTTCATGTGTACTGATTTTAGGAGTTTTTGATTAGATAATCGAAAAATTTCTATTTAATTTATGAATTTCATACAAATTTCATTTTATCATTTAATATAAGTATTATTTTGACTACCAACTTTATTTTGTAACTTGTGCCTGTTAGCCCACATAACGGTGGGGAGAAACGTCTATGATTACAACTTACCGAGTTGAGTATTCTTTCCTTACTTCCACCTCATAGAAGGGCTTCATAGAGCACATATAATATTAAAAAGTTTTGGAGGCAACTTTACCTATTTTAATACTTGTATATTAGGATAAGATAGGATCAATACTTTCTGAAAGTGCTGTTTGTTGCAATTTTTGCTTAGATAACTTTGACGATTTTTTAAAAATAATGATAATCAAAGAATGCTGATATGATGCCAAGTTAATTGCACTGAGAATGACATTAACTTGACATATTTAAATCTTTCATAATTATTAAGGCAAAATTAAGGTATAAGTTGAGAATCATTAGCAAAGATCTTTAATTCTATTATATGTGAGCCAGATTTATGTAGATTAAAAAGAGACGAAGTGAATTGTATAACAAGGCTGTCGTAAACTTCTTGGTTCAGTTTAAAACCAGATTGACTGCTTTGAAATTAACCGTGAGTTGGATTATTCACAGCAAATACAACAGGCCTCAAGTCTTTGAGTTATTGCTTTGATTTTTTCATATTGTTAGCAAGGTATGGTAGCAGTGTGTGTGCAGTACTCCGCAAATGTTACACTTGATATCGTCATGATGATTTTGGCATTCGGAATCATCATGGTACCGCACACCATTGCCAAATTGTATTAATTACCGCCTCTCTTTATGTCAAAATTATTTGTAGTTATATTTATGATTTAATTGGTATTTATAGAATCATGTTATACGCCCAATATTTTCTTTTTTCTACTCATGTATACAATGGAAGGGAGTATGGAAGAGTGTTCTACTTAAATACGGCCACTTATTAAATCGAGCAGTTCAAGGAATTGAAAACATTCCCTCGGAAATTCTTTCAAAAATCAAATATTTCCATTAATGTGAAAGTTATGAAACAAATACGAAACAAACGTTGCTTGTTTTATTAAAGTAGACTGATAATAATTTTCAAAAAAGAATTACTCATGTGCTTCTCCAGATAATGTAACATTATACTTTTTAATAGGCACCATCTTGCATTTACAAATGTACCATTTTTTTCTGCTTTCTCAATGATGTGGATACAATCTATGTTTTAAGTAATAATTGATGAGTATTAGACAATTCATACAATGACTTGGCTATGAAAAACAAATGTGTTATGTTGTCATGACTTCAAACTAAATAAAATTTGAACTGACTCCTTGTCGAATATAATAATTTTAAAATATGCCACAATGTATTATCTGAAACCAAGATTGTTGCACATCATTGAAAGCAGATTTTTTATTATAAAATTCAAGATGATGCCCATTAAATAAATAAGATACTATCTAAAAATTACCAAAGTAATTTGGTAGCGCCAAATTTAGGTAATTTTCAACTCAACATGAGTTACCAAACACTTGAATAAAGTTTAAGAAACCAGTTTCTTCGCATTTGAAAGTTGATTATAATATACTGGGAATTAAATTCTTATGAGAGTATGTTTTAATTTTTGGTTAGTTTGTTTCAATAGTTGTATTAATAAAATTTGTAATCTAATTAAGATCGTTCTCGGCCATATCTCGGGAACCGTTCGTCGTATGACTTTTGGTATAAAAAACATTAGGTAATCCTCATGAAGAATCGCAGAAAATATAAGTTTTAAAAATGACCACCAGAGGCGTAACTGCCATCTTTAAATTTTTAAATTGCGTTTTCTATAAATTCTGCATAATAAACAAAAAAAAATTTTCACATTTGTAAAGAGAACGGGTTTTTCTATCATCATTTCGTAAAACAAAGTTCAGTTATTTCAAAAACAAAGATGGCGGGTGTTCAATTGTTTTTGCAATAACCTGCTTTAACTTAACGGTTTGACCACAATTTTAACAAATTTGCATCGTTGAAAGAGCATTCCTTAAGCAATAAGAATATTATTTAAAAAATATATATCATCAGAACATTCATGTTGCTCCAAAGGAACTAAACGCATTTTGGGGGGGTTGAAACTTTAATATTACTCTCGTAATTCTAACCTTTTTTAATTTAAAAAGTAAGCCTAAAACCTAAATAGGTATGGCCTTATATCCAAATTCGAATATGTTAGACCATATATTTTGGAACCATTTACAAAGATTCTTTCTTGTAAAATTTCGATGTGGGCCCAAATCTAGTACTTGAATGGGGTGTAAAGTTTTAAGGGCTGTTTTTTTGCAATATGGTGTGTGGTCTTGGAAAAAGAGAAAGATAGGTAGGTAGTTTCAGTTCATTCCTCTTGCCAAAAAAAATATAATATATCTTGAAAATTAAAAGTATAAGGTATAACTTTTTAATGGGCACAATCATGGGAAAAGCAAGGTGAAGTCTGCTTCCGGAGTTTAAAAGTGAAAGTGGAAAGATCACTGTACACTCTTTGCTCTTTATTATGCGAAATTTAATAGAAAATAGCAATTTAAAAAAATTTAAGATAGGCAGGTTACCGCCCTCTGGTGGTACATTTTTAAAATTTGAAAATATTTTCCATAGATTCTTCATGGCCGATTAACCTAAATATTTTTTTACACCAAAGTCATACGACGAACGGTTCCCGAGATATGGCCGAGGAACAGTCTTATTGGGTCACCCGGTACATAAACCTAATTTAATAGTGTGGCAGCAAGAAAGCAGAATGTATTTAAAAATTGCTACGTCACAAGGTTCCAAAATTCCTACATGGCTTGGTAAAAACTCAAATGACCTATTTCACCTGATTGGATAAATACACAAATATCCGAAAGATGGTGCTTTTCTTATACTTGGGATAAAATAAGTTGTCTGTAGTATTCCCAGCCTATACGAGTATTATCATAGGCCAATCAATAGAGGTTTTTTTTTCGTGACAAAATACTAATAGGAAGAGATATGTGCTATCATATCAAGGGTACGAGTAGATTAATTTGGATATAAAAACCAACACGCGATTGTCATTAATTAATTTGTATTAACAAATTAGTGCAAAACGTCTTTTTTTAGTTTTTTGGTTCCTGACTAAATACTAATAAACTAATGTTAATGGAGTAACAAGAAACGTTGTAGAGAATTAAAACCGAAAACGAGCGATTTTTGATTTTTTTTAAAATTAATTAAGCCGCCATTTTTGAGGCAATGAGGTAGACCACTTCGGTGGGATTGCAGGGTATTTCGGTAACTACTGTTAGAGCAAAACTATTTACGTAGCATTAAGCCAAATTTTGAGACAAATTAAACAGCGAAAAACAAAATTTGCTATCTTTTCATTTTGATGCAGGTACCAAAATTGAATTTTTTCAAATTTTGTTAGGTTCCATATCTCATCTGTTAGATAAAAATTGAGGAAAAAGGGTAAAGACATTTATGCAGTTTTTAGCGTAGAATCAAATGGAGTAGTCAACTAACACTAATAGTTGAGATGTAACATAAACTTAGTTTTTAAACGGGAACCATAGTTGACTTTGACTTCATTAAAATCCTTGTTTTGCACTTCAACAATATATAGTTTATAGAGGTTCTTTTAGAAAATTACGGAATTACAAGCGAATTTGTTAGTTTCCACTTTTGTAAGTAGGCGATGCAAATATTTTAAACAATGAAACACAGCACACTGAAACAAAAACAAAGCAAATTTTTGTTTTCGCTGTTTAATTTGTCTCAAAAAGTTTGCCTACTATGTGAACAGTTTTGCTCTAACAGTAATAGTTACCGAAATACCCTGCAATCCCATCAACTGTCCACCCCTGGGTATGAACAGCGTCCGACATAAGGCCAGGTTTTGATAAGTACTTCATTTGCAAAAACCTGGAACTGATGGATAATTGCACCAAATTTTTTTGCATTATTTTTGCCGAAGCCTGAATACTAAGAAATCGGCTGATTTCAATTTGTCAAAAAGATTTTGAAAATTTGAGTTACACTACAACATTTATATTCCAGTTTTGCGATACATAGTTGTGAATTTAACTAAATTGCAGATAAACATAGTTCTGACGTATGCGGTTTAGTTTGAGCAGTGAAGGATCCGGGCGGAGCATTGCGTAATACAGTACAGAGAAAAAGTCATATGCATAAATTGAGTGTTACATGTAACATTGTAATTGGGTTAAGAGAGTAATGCACTTTCATTATTGTCAATGTTAAAAATTATTTTTATAAAAATGTAAGTAAGTATAGCATAAGTTTTACTAACATCAGCTACCCCAAAATGGAAAAAAAAATTGAAGTAGATGCTGTGAGATTTGACGAATGTTATTTACCTAACGAGTTCGGAAAGATAAATTTCCCGGATGAGCACTTTGTTTAGGTGTGAAATTTCTTCTCTTGTTAGTATATTTATTGTAACGAGTAACTGTGTAGTAATAATTCATGAAATAAATAAATCCAGCTGCTTAGTTTTTGTGTTTACAAAAATTTGAGTTGGTAGCACTGTCCCGCTGATTGTTTGATTAATTTGTTTGGGTTGTCAACTAATACTCAACCTAACAAAATTTCCCTATTCCTTCGGAACCTAAACACCGTGGTGAGGGAAATGAAACTTCCGTGCATCGAGAACAACCGGGAAATCAGTAATCTTAGGCTATGAGTATGAGTTGTCTGTAGCGCGCGTGTATTACTATTTCCCCTCACGCCCGGCTCCTCTCTACTCAAGTAAATCCGCGCGCTTTTCGGAGTGATGTTTAACTGCACTTGGTTAAGTACACAAGTCTTTATCGCAAAACTGGAATATACATGTTAAAGTGTGTAACTTAAATTTTCAAAATTCAAAATTGAAATCGACCGATCCGCGAGTATTCAGGCTTCGGTACAAAAAATAATGCAAAAAATTATATTGCAATCGTACAAAAATCCACTATCTGACAGCTTCAGGTTTTTGCAATAAATGAAGTACTTATCAAAACCTATTACGTCCCGGAAGCTGTTCAATGTAGCTCAAAAATGGCAGCTTACTTTAATTAAAAATAAATTGCCTGATTTTAATGATACCGAAAAATGTTTGGGCTCAAATACTCTGCTGTTATCCGAAGACAAGGGCCAAATTTTATACAAGTAAACCGTAATGCACTAATTGGGTGTTTCACGATACCGCATGGGAAACGATTACTAATTATATTGAGGCCTTGATAGCGTCAATGAGCAGACGCCTCCAAGAATGTATCAATAATAATGGAGGTCACACCCATTATTGATTTCTTATATTTATTTATAGTAATACCTTTTATTTAAAAAAAAACGTTTCATTTAATTTAAACTATAACTTGGTATCTTAATTATAATTTATAATAAATTTCTGTCAAAACTAAAATATACGTTGACACAAGAATTGCCTGCTTTTATTTTCTTCACTTTTATATTAACTACAAAAAAATGAAACGTCATAAAATATACATTTTGTAGTGACTAAATATTATGAATAGAGTTTAATGATTTTTTTAATAACTTACAATAATTAGTAGGTTAGATTTATTTAAAATAAGTAATAATCAAATAACCCAAATAACCATGTTTAGTTTTTTGATTTAATTTAAAAGTTATTGCTTGTAGACGTTTCTAAATCAAATTATTTCTAATTTTATTTTTGTAAACATTCAAACAAATTTTGATTCGATAATGGTGTTTAATTAGCGATACCTTCCAAATATATCTCCTTCAAGAAAAATTAAGTAAGCAACGTAAATTACCTATTTTCTAAAAACGTGCTTAGTGTGAATGATTTATTCTACAGTCCTTCATATGACAACCCCATGAGACTGGCCTGCTGTTAGAATTGTAAAATGATACCCTTAAGCCTGCTTCTCCACAATGTGCAAACTTTTGTTTACAGAACTTGTGGTGTCCAAGTTTTAAATTTCATGAGTGTACATAATATTTATTCTGTTTTTAACGTAAGAATTTTATTTTTGTGTATATACTGTGCTAAAATAACATCAACTTTCTGACGTAACAAAATTGTAAAATCTTTTGTCAAGGTACGAAAACTTTTATAAGAAAATCCTACACAATTTATAGCTGATGAACATTTTAAAAAACTTGAAAAGGTTTTTGAAGATAACGGCATATTTAAACAAGGTTTTTGCGCAGAACCTGACATCTTTCTCGGATATTCACCTGAACGTGTAAAAGAGTATCAAAAGTGTGCAACGACATAAAACATTTTACTCAAAAATAAAATAAGCGTCTAACACGTCAAAATAGCGTAGTTAAAAAATTAACAAAATTTTGAGAGACAGTGAAACCGATACACTAAATATAAATAAGTTTTAACAATGGCAACCCGCACGGCCAGCTGCCTAGTTGTTCAACACCGTCCCTCAAAGTTTCATAAAATCAAATCGGTGGTTTTCGATATCTTGTGTGCATACAAACGAACGGTCGTGAGGCGGATCACAGCCACTACACAAAAGGGTTTTTTTTGCTTCTTTATCGGGCATTTACTCTAATTCGTCAAAATGTGAAAACAATTAAAATTTTCGCTTAGAAACTGTCGTATATTTAACTACGCTATTTTTGGCAGCTTCTTGCCTAAATCGCCAAAAATCTGAATAGTCGCAGTATTTACAATGATTTAATATATATATGTAGGGTGTTCGGCAGCAGAACACAGGAAAATGACAGGTAGGTGGGTCTTCTCCTATGTGCTCAGCCCATAAAATTTGACCTAGGGCCCTACTTTGGTTTTACCCGATTTAAAAAAAAAACCGACTTTCGCCTTAAACTTCCGTAAGTTTCCTTTTATTGACAAGTCTGGCAACAATTTTTTTCTGATCTGATACATAGTAGGTCCTACTTTTGTTTAATTTTTTGTCAAACAATTAATTTTCCAAAAGTAGAGTTTCGTCAAAATCGTTCGATTTGAAAAATTCTACGAATAACCCAGTTATTCTTGAAAACTTAAAGTCACATACCGTTAGAAAGGGCATACAGTAGAGATATTTACATAAAATCTGAAGCCACTGACTGTTCTAGTTTTTTTTCATTGCAATGCAAAATTCGTCTTCAACAATTTTCTTACCTCTTTTTGTAGTTTTAGAAGCTCCTTATTTTTGTTAACCGGCATTCTTATAAAAATATTGATTACTTGAAGACCTACTATGTATCAAGATCAGAAAAAAAAAATTGTTGCCAGACTTGTCATCAAAAAGGAAACTTATGGAAGTTTAAAGGATGTGAAAGCGCGAAAGTCGGCTTTTTTTTAAAAAATCGGGTAAAACCCAGTGGGGCCCAGGCCCACCCCTTATGCACTGAGCACATAAGAAAACCCCACCTACCTGTCATCATTTTTCTGTGTTCACCCTTCTGCCGAACACCTGTATAATCAATCAATAAACCACTTTTACCGTACCCCCCTTCTTAAACTATATAAATTATTTTTATTGTCATTTTTAGTTGAGTTTTTTGTGTTGTTTTCTCCATTTTTCCTATCTTTTGCTATTTTGTTGTTTTAAAATTTAAACCTAATTTTGTTATTGTTTCACCAACCAATTCCATGTTTTCTTTTTTCTTCATCTGACTTTTTCCCAGTGGGTCTTGCATCCATATTTGTTTAACTTGCTTCTGGGTGTGTTCCATTCTGCATAAGTGTCCACACCATCCTAGTATTTGTTTTTCTATTTTGTTTACTATACTGTATACATTTAGCTTTGATCTTATTTCTTCGTTTCTTATTTTATTTAGCTCATTTACTCCTATAATCATTCTAAACTTTTCATTTCCACTGCTTGCACCTTATTGAATTGATTCTATTCAAACTCACGTTTCACTGACATGTCAGTATAAGCATGGTGAACTGTCTGTGTATTTTTATTTTGGTGCTGGTAGATATTTCTTTTTTTTAGTATTGTTGTTCTATGGAATGTATCATATTGTTTGTCTTTCTTATTCTGTTATTAATTTCCAAATCTTCTTTTCCTGTTTTCTATTTTTATACCTAGGATAATCGAAGTTTGTTACTTGTTCTAATCTTGTTATGTAATTTTATGTTCATTATTTTATCTTCTTTTCAGTTACTGCGAATTTTTGTTTTCCTATATTTATTGTCATACCTTTTTTCTTAAAATGTAATTTTAAATTATTAATTTTTTTTGCATGTATTCTGCGGTTTTTGCAAAATTGCTAGATCATATTGAGATATGTTACAAAGGCTGCCTATTGTAACCTTACTGACTTTATCTTGCTAACTTTTATTATTTCATCCATAAAAATGAGTGTCAATAGTGGACTGAGTCCTCCTTGTCTCACGCCTTAATGTGGAATTTTCTGAAATGCCATTTTGTGTTCTTACTCTATGCTTTTGTTTCTCTATATACGCTCTCAATAGCTTCAATTAGTTAATCTCCAACTTTTGTTTTTTAGTATGTTCAAAACTTCCTTTCTGTTAACGTTGTCAAAAGCTTTGTAAAGATCAATGAACATATATATGTATATATATCTTTCCGTATGCCATTGATTTTTCCATTATTTGCCTTATCGAGAATATATGATCTTTGAACACTATAATTTTTTCGAAACCGTTTTGGGTCTCATTTAGTTCTGTTTTCACAATATTTCGTAACCGCTTTCTGTGAATACTGTACAGTTTTTCACACGCACAACAGGGAAACCTGTGTAGTTGCTGCAATTTTTAATATCACCTTTTTTATATACGGGTGTCCTAGAACTAATGGGACATATTTAATATAAGATTTCTTAGACGAAAACAACAAGATTTTTTATATTAACCATAGTCGAAAACTGGATATTTACTAAGATACAGGGTGTCAAAGTGAATGTTTTCTTAAAATTATGATTTTACAATTATCTGTGCATAAAAGTCATACTTGTTTGAATCCTGTAAATGTAGCCATTTTGAGGATATTTGGGATTAAAATGTTAAGTGCATTTGAAATCCATTTAACAATATTGTTAGTTTTTCTCTCACTTATCCAGCGGCTTTGACAAAAAGGTAGGATTTAAAAATCGTTTCCACCACTCAAAGCAGACAAAGTTTACAATTAAACTTTTTTACCCAACACCTATAAATTGTGTATGTGATGAAAGACAAAAGCAAGTAAACGAAAAATGTCAAAATTTATATATGTGTCTTTAAACCAAAATTGTCTTCAAGGCCTGTTTAACCATAACTACCTAACAAACAGTAACAACTACTTTAAAATTAAAAATTTTTGGTTATGGTACCAGTTGTACTTCAACATTTTAATAAAATTTTTACTTTTAAACTTTTATGTTAGATATTAATGAATAATGCTACTTGTAATCTTTGATTTACATCTATCTATCTACATACATTAGTTACGAATAAAACAGTACCTAATACAAAATTATTACTTCAGATGGTTGGTGTTTATTTTTTTATAAATAATTTATACACTAAAAACCCTCATCCTGACTTCTGTTTCTACTACATTGTTAAATCTTAAACATTCGCTTCAAATAAACACAGATTTATGGTTGAAGGTATTTCAGTTAAAATTATCCAGATACGATGCACCCCAACATATACAAAATTATATTTAACCAAACCCCTGTCTTTAAATTAGTTAAAACATCAAAGGTAAAAGCATAACCTGCAGGTTGGTGGTTTCTATTTGCATATTCTTAATGCAATCACCTTTCATTTGATACATGGTTATGTAATGTATAATGCGCAGTAGAAAATGTGTGTGCGATATGCAAATTTAATATATTTCATGACGCAATTTGTTTGCATTATCATTTAATGATGTAATTTAAAGGCTGTTTTTAGAAATTAATGTTTACATTTACTGCCCAAATTAAATTTTTTAAAGCTTGTTTGAGTTTTAAATTTTAAATGAAATTTCTGAGAAGATACAAAAGCAAGCAAATTTTATTCAATAAATAAGAATGGTAAATCTGGGAAAATATTATTAATTTATGTACAGCACATTTTATTACCTCCTGATGACAGAAATTATATCTACTTATAACAAAAAATTGCGATTAGAATAATGAGTAGTAGAAAACAATGTGTAAAATATGTAATTAACAATATTATATATTATCTGTCAGTATTTACCAAGTCAATTTCTTATATATTTTGTTATTCATACCAACTCTGAAAATTATTAAATTTATATACCGTGTGTCTCTGGCAAGACGCAACATAGGATTTTACTATAGAAACCAAATTGTGTCAACTGAATATAATTGGTAGAAGTTATTCATGTGGAAAAATATTAAAGATGAAACCTCTGGAACAAGGAGATGTTTTCAAACACGAACAATTTTACAAAACTGTCTTCTCCAGAAATTAGACAAGCGCATTCTGCCAAGGAATGCAGACAAGAGATCCCAATTTTATTACAGAAGCGCAGTAAAAGAAATATTAATAAAACTAAATTAAATTATTTGGAAGCGACACAACCATTACGTGAAAAATAAACATGATACTTGGTTTACCTTTTACCACAACAATATTGATATAGGTAGTCATTTATGTTACTAGTGATGAAATGCAATATCATTTCCAAAACTAATATCAAAAACAATCTGACAAATTTTACTTTTCGTAACTAGTTACGAAAATGTAACTTTTGTAACGGACACCAACTTTGTTTATGAAAAATCACTTTTACATGTTAAAATTAAAAAAATATTGTTTACTTAATATAGTATATAACAAGGTACTGATAGCATATTCTGTTGAGTTTTAAATTGTTTGCATAAACTGCAAATAAAAATAAATTACAGTTTGGTGTTTATTGACAGAATTAAGATGTTTTAACCTTTTCAAAATTTGTTTTTACAATAAATTATTTCAAGAATAGTTGTATATAATTAAATTAAAACATCATGTATTTAAATAAAAATTCAAATATTTGGAAATATTTATTGTGCAATCCTTTTGGTCTTCACCAATTTTATTCAAAGTTTAACTTCAGTTTTACTGTAACCGGCATAAATTTGGACACAAATAAAAAAAAATTATTGCTGATTTCAGAAAATTTAATTTTAATAAACTGTTTGCTTGATTTCAAATTTTAAATGCACTTGCAAAATTTGAATATCTTCTTTTCTTATACATTAGGTAGATTAGGTGCTCATAGAAAACTCAAGAATAAAGTAAATTCTTATTTTTCAAGCTACTCTAAAATATTATCTGAAGAAGCTGTTTACAATTGAAACAGTATGTCAAATATAAAATTTCAGCCAGTTTCCCTGAAAATATTTTTCTACCTTTTCAATTTTTTCTACGACCCTTGTATTTTTACTTGAAACAAAAATACTTTGATGTTAAGTTATTATCTGATAGAACAGCTGTACGCTAAAAATTGTAAGCTCTCATGTGCCCCATAAGTGGAAAATTAGATTGAGTTCTCAATTATTCCCATATTCCTTCAAAAAATATACCGAACAAACGTGAAGAGGTTATAGAGAACGTCAGAACATTTAAATTTTATTAATAAATGCTTGTTCCGCAAATGAATAGAAATTGTATTAATCTTTATTTAATAACCAGAAACTATTCCTCAAAAGTAGTTCCATCCTTTCTTTTATTTGGCTTTGAAAAAATTGATATTAGTCAACAATATGGATTTGGATTTGCAATTTTCACTGGTGATTAAAAATAATTATTCCCTGTATGTCGTCCAGCGTCCATACCAGATTGTATTAATGATAATTATCGTACTTGTCGCGAGGCTGCAGATATTTTTAATACAAGGCACCCAAATAAAAATGTTAATTACTCAACAGTTGCAAAAGCTTCATAAAAATTGAAGAAAATGGATTGGTTGAAAATAAACATAAAATAGAGCACAGAAAAAATGTAACTGGCAATGAAGATAATATTATGAATGCTGTTTTATCTACTGGCAGAATCCGAGAACATCGTTATCTCAGCGGCAAGAAATAACTGATGCTTCTTGAGCGCTCAATTAGAAATTATGCGATTATATAAATTGAAGCCATATAAACCCAAGTTTATTCATACCCTTAAAGAAAGAGACCAGACGCACGCTTAGATTTTTCCTTTTGCTCCAAAGCGAAATAGAGGATGATGAATATTTTCGAGAAAATTCTTTATTCTGATCGCATTCACTTTACGTCTAATGGTATCGTAAGCTCGCAAAACTGTAGATGGTGGGCAGATAAAAATTTGAACTTTAGAATCGAATGATATTTAATAGATCGCTTAAAATCGACGTTTGGTGGCAAATGTTAAATGATGAAACTGTAGGGCCAAAGCAGAGAAAATTAAATTCGCAAGATGTTTAGAATGCTTCAGATATAGATAGATAAGTATTTATGCATTCAACGGTAGCGGAATGGTCATGGTTGAATCGAGAATTTCCTAATCGCTGATACGCCAAGGAAGATATTCCAAATAATCCATGGCTCAAAAGATCGTTCGATATAACTCCTATGAATTTTTCCTATATGTATTTCTTAAACGAAAAAGTTTATAAACAATTTAATCATTCCGAAAACTCAACATTTGGAATTTACAATTAGAAATTGTATTCGAACAGTAACCCCACACAAATGCTTGAAATGTACCGGGTGGCATGGACGCCGGCGTCTCGGGAATTATAAATCTGACAATATTAAAAAAATTTAATAAGTAATCGACTACGCGGAATCGCGGGAAATTATCTTCAAGTTTGTAAGATGGCCGCAGGCGAAACTGTTGGCGGCCGATCATAAAATTGGCTCTTTCTCCAAAATATGCAAATATAAATATATTTTAAATATTGCCGTAGTAAAACTACAAAATTTCGATTCTGAAAAATCAGGGAAATTTTGCAGTCTTTGCTGACTTTTGGGCAGTTAGTTAGTCAGATTTAGCCAAACATTTTGAACAACAACCCTGTAAATAATGAGATGTCAAATTATTACATCATTTAAAAAAACTTAACAGTCCTCCTAAGTATAGCCTAAATTTTTGTTACTACAACTTTCTTTTCAATCATTGTGACACAAGCGTTTGAAAACAATACTACAAAAACCAATTTTTCAAAGAAATGAGAATATCTCAAAACTATTGATTTTTCATGTAGGTTGTGCTGCATGAAAGTAACTCAGATTTTAGCGTAGAATCCAAATATACAAAAAAATATATCATTCCATTAAAATAAAGAAAGTTATAGCCACTTCTGGTGTAACCTGGAAGTTGTAGAAAAGTTTGAAATATATTTTAATTAAATAGAACTTTTCTGAGCAATTCCCTATTCCAAATTTTTAAACAAATACTTCAACGGGAAGTCCATAAACTTCTAATGAACGGATTAGCTGAATCACCCGGTATAATGTATATATAAATTTAAAAGTTAAACGGATGTTATCCATAACTTCAAACAGTAAACATGGTTTGAGAACAACTGATTTTTCTACTTTTCCTAACTAGTTACGAAGTGAGCATGAATGTTCCAGTTTCAACACTTACTTTGGATCACGAAATATGTCACTTTACATGTCAAAAATTCAGAAAAACGTTTTCTGTCTACCATTTCGATAATATTTAAAAGTAGCAGCTTATGGTGATTTTAAAATCCCCATTTGTTTTTACCTGGTCAGGATTAAGGTGGCTTTGGGATCCAGACACTTCACCGAATGGACATAACGTCGAATGGATACAACGCCGAAACTTGGACACAACGTCAGAAATTAATTTATTGGACATATCGCCGAAACTGGACATAACGTCGAAATCACCTGCTGACACAATGCCAAAAAGGACACAAAGTTGAAATCAGTAATTGGACATATCGCCGGTTCCGATAACGTCGAAAAACAAAAACTGACGTGTTTTTCATATTAAGAGGATTAATCTTTAATAGGGTATTCAAAACCTTTTTTTCACGCAAATAAGCGTTTTAATCAATGTAAGTTGTTTTATGTGATCGGGGTAAACGGTATTGGCTGGTAGGTTACAGTTATTACAATTTTTTTTCTTTAAAAATTTGTTTTAATCATTCTCCGATCTACGGGGTGTCAGCTTTTGCTATTCGACGTTGTGTCCACATTTCAGATTGATATAGTCCTGAATACGATTTCGGCGTTGTGTCCATTTTCGGCAATGTGTACACCGGGTGATTTCGGCGTTGGCGTCCAGTTTCGCGATATGTCCAAAATCAGTTTCGACGTTGTGTCCAGTTTCGCATTGTGTCCATTCGACGTTGCGTACATTCGGCGAAGTGTTCACGACTCCGTAGCTTTAAATCATAAAATGTTTGTCTATTTTAACGCCATCTATAAAATATTGAATACCTTAAACCAGAAATGCCATGGCCGTGGAAAACCAAAACAATTTTGGCAAAGATCATTTTCCAGAGTATTTTAATGTATAAGTTTGTTTCCTTTGTTTGTTTTTCTAATTATGTTTAAAATTCTGCTTCGGCTTATTGAACATAAAATTTTAAACCTATAATATTACGTTGGTAGTTACTTACAACAGGTTACCAATACTTAAGATTCTTTCATAAAGCATTAAAAACTTTCTTGTGGACACTTTATATTTTATACGTACAGAAAGAGGAAATCTAAAATTTTCGTAATGCATTGGGAATCAACAGAAAGGATACAGTAACAGTTTCATGTTTTTGTCATTTAGCAATATGTAATGTTGATAAATATTACATTTTAAAATATTTTAAATATACAAAGGCACCACTGACTTTTCAAAATATGAAGTAGGTATTTAAAGCCTTATTTCTATCTCAAGAAGTCATAATAAATCACTTTTACATCTAAATAATTGATATTAATAAATGTATTCCATTATTGAATAAAAATCGTCTTTTTACATGTCTTGAATTTATATTAATTATTAGATCATTCAATATCTATTATGAGCTTTATTTTAAATAAAACACCCTGTATTTTATTAACTACAACGTAGGCCTGAAGAAGTCTGGGCTGCAAACCTGCCTTAAATCAATGAACTGACAAGTTTTTTTTCACTTCCATTAAAAGGGCCGACGTACCATCTGGCACACAACACAATTATTAATCAGTAACTAACAAAGAGTCATCCTTCGAATGGTATACGAGTGTCCTAAGTGCCTAGGTGTTGCTTCTTGGTACTTACAATTACTGATGCCTAAATAATTCGAACTTTTTTCAGTACTTGTGGTTAGGTTTTCCGTGTGATATATATCAGTTCATCAAAAGTTCGTTGTCATATTATCAGTAATTGGATTAGTTTTCTTTACCTTTCTAAGCAGTGCCACCAGTAGCACTTAATCTACTGAGTAGTCTTTCAAAAACTTCCTTCTAATATTGACATATGTGCCAACACTTTTCATAAGAAAATGGTAAAATGGTTCGCTTTTTCGTACCGTTATGAAAAGTTAAAGTTTTATCACTGGTCAGGATTGTTTTGACATTCGTAAATGGTAATCATGTTATCAATGGTCACGCCTGATTAGGAATTTGATTAGAAATAGATTTAATCTATTTTGGAAACTTTTTTTTCAAAATTAGAAAATATTCTATGTGACATCTAACGAATGATCACATTCCTTTACAAAAAATCGTTACTGGTAATAGTTATTTTTTCGGATGTTCTCAGGCCGAATACTTTGTGCATAAAATTTAGATGCTAGGAGACGATTTTCTCAGCAGTACAAAGTATTATGTCAACTCTTTCACGGATCGGGTGGACTGCTTCATTTTTAATAACCAATTTTAAAACTACAGATTGCTTAAAAATTATTATTATGATCGTAATGTCATAAACACATTAACTACTAAATTAAATCTGGGAAAAATACCGCCGGAAAAAATATCCCGGTAAAAACTCAAAATACCGGAAGAAATGTCCCCTAAACAATTTTTTAATTCGATATATTGATAATGCAAACAAGTTTTAATATTAATAATCAAGAATAGTAATTCAAGTATAACACAATGTAACTAATTAAATTAATCTTTAAAGAAGACAATTGTAATAACTGTAAATCGACCTCAACTAACGCTGTTCACTCCTGAACATCTACCAACCAACACTGTTTACCCCAAATCATGCAAAACATGGTTTTTAAAGAAAAAAATTTAATAACAGTAACCTACCAATCAACACCGTTGACCCCGATCACATTCAGTAAACCAACACCATTTTTACTCCTAAATCATATAAAAACATGGTATTTTTAAAGAAGAAAATAGTAATACTGTAACCTACCAACCATCACCGTTCACCCTCAAAACCACATTAGTATAAGATAATGTCTTTGCTTAAACTAACCAATTTGGTTTTCACTTATTGTTGGATCCATATGTAAACACGGTATCAAGAAAACAATCATTATAATGTTTATGAAACTCGACATGTGGTGTTATTTATTTATACCGTATAGATTTGATTAGACTTGGGCACAATCGTCAAGGCAAAAATGCGTTAATCTACATAGATTTTCCATTTTGTAAATATTACAAAAATATTCATTTTACACATTTTGCCACCACTATAGTTTTTGATCAAATAAATAATTACTTTAGATATGACGATCACGAGACGGTAATTGTTTTAACATTATCCTTAAGAATAGTATACAAAAAGTTAAGAAAGGAAAATTTAAAATTTTTATTATCTGCATTTATTGAACTCTTTTTTTCAACGTAATTTTTTTTCCTTTTCGGAGAATTTGGAAGTTTTAGTCTTAAACAAGTGAAGTGAGCGCGTCATTTAGTTTGACAAAACGGGTATTAAACGGATAAATAAGGACTTTTAAATTCATTGTCCTCTGTTACATGATAATGCAATTCATTTGGATTCATTAAGTTATATTAATATTCATTAGATAAATTTTCTATAATAGCTGTAGTTAGTGGATTATTGTTTACATTGACTTTTTTCTTTTGATAATTCTGTAAAACACTTTAGAAATGAAAGTGTTCTATTTTCCACATTTTCTAGAATTATGTTACTAGAATACATTTTTCAAACCGCTGCTAGCATGTCTTATGAATCTCGTGCGTTGCAAGTCTTTTGGCAAACAGACTGTGCTTTTTGCGTACACTTTATATTAGGCGTTGAAAATAAAATCGCCTGCGAAGAAAATTGCACAATAAACATTTTCTGGAAAATAAGACCAGGAAACACGACTATTGTATTCTGCAAATAATTATTTTTACGTTAGTTCAAGTATTTTGCCAGCGCGTGCACTTCACTTTTAATTAAAAGTAGGTACTTAATTATTTGTTTTACTACAATTTTTATGAAGTTTTCCTTTTATAGCGGTGATATTAATGTAGAGCTTCTATTCCAGAAATTTTTATGTATTAAAAATTTAGATTTTCTGGTAACTTCCACTGATCTTTAGTAAATGTACACATTCTGCATAAAAAAATCCAACACATGTTTATGGGTCGCTACTTCGAATACGTCCTATATTTTTACGTGACATTTATGTAAATGTATTCATAGATTTCAATCAAACAGGAAGGATCTTTGGCAAGAAAAGAATAAATTTGAAAATTCTGATTGATTACATCGTTTCCAAGTATCTCAAGTGTGCACTTACAAGTTTATGAAAACACCTTTCAAGAAAATAGTTTGAAAAGTGTATAGGTATAAAGAAATTGTGTTTTCTTATTTTGTTTCGCACTGGGTAACCGCGCTGTACTAAATATCAGAAAGCATCACGTCGTGACAGCACCTCTACATTTGATTTTTACATATTAATGGATTTTTTACTCAGTAATCGATACAGTCGGGGAATGTGGACATTAAACTTGAAACATTTAGTTATATGTGTATAGTATGTCTTGTTATTTAGTAAGTAATAAGGAAATTTCATGTAACATTTTTAATATTTTTATTTAAAAAAAAAAGAGTTTATATAAAAACTTGTTTTTTCTATTTGTAGCACGCTTCTGTGCTCATTTGCGTGTCAAAAGTGCTGTTTTCTTGTAACACGTTGTTCGTAACTTTTTGGGATAATTTGAGGTATATCCCACTTAACCCGCGATGGTTTGTTTTAAAAGGTTATGATTTATGACTACATTATCTTTTGCTGCCCATTTAGACTACTTTGATACTATGTTTCAATGCTCCAAGCATTTATTTAATACAAACAAAAGGTGATATGTTTACATTTGAATGGTTACTTTCTATGGTGCAGTGATTGTAGATATTTATGTCACCAGCAGCAGTCTTGGCAGATATTGCAATTCCTGGAAGTGAATCTGTGGTAATAGTTTGAGCATGAATGCCATCATTAATCTCTACCCGTTCTAATAATTTTGTTCCAGACGAAGTTCCACCATTTGATGTCGAAGCTTCGTTAGGACCAGACAACATCTGTTTTATTTTCCGTTTTAGCGCAGCATCAACAACCTTCCGTTCTGCTACTGCTGATGACTTCATCCACTATGTTTTTTATCGCTAATAAATCGCCACCGGTATTTGCCAAAACAGTGGCCCGTATTTAATTTCTGGTTTAAACAATTTTAAGTATTCAGCAATTTTTTTGGGAGCTTCTGCCCATTTTGTTTATACCTTAATTGGTGTTGTACACTCATGAAATTTAAAACTTGGACACCACAATTTCTGTAAACAAAAGTTTGCACATTGTGAAGCGGGCTTAAGGGTATCATTTACAATTCTAACAGCAGGTAGTCTCAGCAGGGGTTATCTTATAGAAGGACTGTAGAATGAATCATTACACTAAGCACGTTTTAGAAAATAGGTAATTTACGTTGCTTACTTAATTTTTTCTTTAAAGAATATATTTGAAGGTATCGCTAATTAAACACCATAGCTCGATTAATTATCGAATCAAAATTTTGTTTAGGAAATGTTTACAAAATAAAATTAGAAATAATTTTGATTTAAAAACGTCTACAAGCAATAACTTTTAAATTAAATCAAAAACTAAACATGGTTATTTGGGTTGACTGATTATTACTTATTTTTAAATAAATCTAACCTACTAATTATTGTAAGTTATTAAAAAAATCATTAAACTCTCTATTCATAATATTTAGTCCTTACAAAATGTATATTTTATGACGTTTCATTTTTTTCTGTAGTTAATATAAAAGTGAAAATAAAAACTAAGGCAATTTTATTGTCAACGTATATATTTAGTTTTTGACAAGAATTTATTACATAATTATAATTAAGATACCAAGTTATAGTTTAAAATTAAATGAAAACTTTTTTTTTAAATAAAGGTATTACTATATAAATAAATATAAGAAATCAATAATGGGTGTGACCTCCATTATTATTGATACATTCTGGAGGCGTCTGCTCATTGACGCTATCAAGGTATCAATATAATTAATATTAATCGTTTCCCATGCGGTATCAATGGCTGCAATTAGTGCATTACGGTTTACTGGTATAAAATTTGGCCCTTGTTGTCTTCGGATAACAGCAAGTATTCGAGCCCAAACATTTTCGATAATGTTAAAATCTGGGCTTTTGCTGGCCAGGGTAACAGCTCCAAGTTATTTGCTTGTATCCAGTTGCGCACAACCTGCGAAGTATAGGGTCATCATATCCCGATAGTTAATTATCGAATGTTCCAAGAAAATATGTGTAAATAGTAAATGGAATCTACTAACGTAACGTTAAGTCGTTAATTATAGTTACATAACTCTCCTTTCATAAGATATAGTTCATATTAATATGCTTATTGTAAAGCTTCGTACACACCTGAACAACAAACCGAGGAACAAACAGAACAACGAACCGAACGGCAATCGGAACATTAATTTGGACGGTGCTACGTACGAATTTTAGAACAGATTCGCAAGTCCTGATTGTTCCACGAACGGTTTGCGGCGTTCCCGCAACTTGTCGGTTTTTTCTCCGACATCAAAGAAAATGCGCGCGAATGCGTTTGCAGGTTTGGACGAATCTAAACAAAACGGCGAACAAACTTATGCGGGAGAATTAAATTATTTATTTTTGTCCTCCCTTTTGTGGGTTTGTTGTGTTTTAGGTAATATTATGGAGTTGACAGAAGAAAAATGTTTTAAATTAATCAGTGTTTAAGAATGCAAGAAAAAATGATGTCCCTATTAGCATCATTTGGGCGGGAAATTTCCAAAATAAAAAAAGCGAAGTAAATTATAATTTTTACTCTTCTTTGTGCGTAAAAATTTGGTTGGCACTATCTTCTTGTTTTCCGCAATTTTCTTCTCAATAATAAATATATATGAACTGAAAACTACTGAAAATAATTATGGAACAGCACAAACGTTCCGTTTGTTGTTCGGATTGTGGAAATCATAAAAGATCGTTTGTCGTTCTGTTTGACTTTCGGTTCGTTGTTATGTTTGTTGCTCGGTTTGTTGTTCAGGTGTGTACGAAGCTTTACAACTTAAGCAACAATTTTTGGCGAATAAAGATTAGTTTGTGATGTAATATTAGAAACACAAATTTATATCATATCAAATTTATGACAACTTAAAACCAAGAACGTGTATGTTATTGCTAAGAAATTATTAAGGAAAAAGCGCAATTGCAGTGTAAATATTTATAATTAGATATTTTCGAAAGTTTATAAGTCCTCTATTGTAATCTTAATACTTAAAAGAAAATCCTGTCCATTAGCATTATAAGGAAATGGCTTTTACTTTATGAATAAGTTTCAATAACAATAGAATATCCTTGCTTGTTTAATTTACTTCCTTTGAGTCATATTGCTCTAAGGGTTGTTACATTGGTCATTAGAAGTATGTAATAAATAAACAATTACCTACTGTTTGAGAAGGGGTAGTGTGAACCAATAAATAAAGTAAGAAATGTAAATTCCATTTTAGTTTAAAATTTCAAGTGTTGTGAAAATGCCACCTCATCTCGGTGCTGATTTGAAAGCGCGGATTGTTTCGGAATTAGCGGCGGGCCGTAGCGTGCGTGAAATTTCACGTATGTTAGATATACCAAAAGCACCGTAGGGCATTACCGAGTAAAATGGAATCTTGAACACACTTTGGAAAGAGCCATCGGAAGTGGTAGACCTAAAGTATCTACACGTGCTCAAGATCTCGAGTTGTTTCATTACGTAACAGAACAACCATTTGCTACATACCCAGGGCTATAGCAGATACACATTTTCCCGGATGCCGTATAACTGCACAAAAAGATTAAAGGAGATGGGAATAAAGAAGTATAATGCTGCTGCGAAAGAAGTTCTCAGTGACGAAAATATGAGACGTCGTCTGAATTTGCAAGGCGATATGTGAACGAACCTTTGGAATTTTGGAATCGAGTGATTTTAGCGACGAAAACGTTCAATAGCCGCAACGATGGACCACTAAAAGTTTTAGAATGGAAGGAACTCGTTACGAAAATAATCACATATGTCCTAAAAACGAAGTGGTTATTTTTCTGTGAATGTGGGGGTTGGGTTAGCGCGCGGGGTCCAGGAGTTTGTTGGGCTATCGATGGACGTCTTGATTCTGCTGCGTATTTAGATATTTTGGAAACTATTATGAAACCTTCAGTCGAAGTGTTTTATCCAGACGAAGATTATATTTTCCAACAAGTAAGTATTCTTATTTCACTATACTTTCTCCAAAAATAGTTCGGGATCTGTTGAATTAACATTTTCATAATGTATTTTTGTTGTTAAAGGACAACGCCCCTATTCATACTTCGCGGGTTGTGCGCAATTGGATACGAGAAAATAACTTGAGCTGTTACCCTGGCCAGCAAAAGCCCAGATTTTAACATTATCGAAAATGTTTGGGCTCGAATACTTGCTGTTATCCGAAGACAACAAGGGCCAAATTTTATACCAGTAAACCGTAATGCACTAATTGCAGCCATTGATACCGCATGGGAAACGATTAATATTAATTATATTGATACCTTGATAGCGTCAATGAGCAGACGCCTCCAAGAATGTATCAATAATAATGGAGGTCACACCCATTATTGATTTCTTATATTTATTTATATAGTAATACCTTTATTTAAAAAAAAAGTTTTCATTTAATTTTAAACTATAACTTGGTATCTTAATTATAATTATGTAATAAATTTTGTCAAAAACTAAATATATACGTTGACAATAAGAATTGCCTTAGTTTTTATTTTCACTTTTATATTAACTACAGAAAAATGAAACGTCATAAAATATACATTTTGTAAGGACTAAATATTATGAATAGAGAGTTTAATGATTTTTTTTAATAACTTACAATAATTAGTAGGTTAGATTTATTTAAAAATAAGTAATAATCAGTCAACCCAAATAACCATGTTTAGTTTTTGATTTAATTTAAAAGTTATTGCTTGTAGACGTTTTTTAAATCAAAATTATTTCTAATTTTATTTTGTAAACATTTCCTAAACAAAATTTTGATTCGATAATTAATCGAGCTATGGTGTTTAATTAGCGATACCTTCAAATATATTCTTTAAAGAAAAAATTAAGTAAGCAACGTAAATTACCTATTTTCTAAAACGTGCTTAGTGTAATGATTCATTCTACAGTCCTTCTATAAGATAACCCCTGCTGAGACTACCTGCTGTTAGAATTGTAAATGATACCCTTAAGCCTGCTTCACAATGTGCAAACTTTTGTTTACAGAAATTGTGGTGTCCAAGTTTTAAATTTCATGAGTGTACATTTGATTAATTGTATACGTACCTTATGCAAGATATATTTTGTGATCTTCCTCGTCAATAAATTTGTTAATGTCAATTAATCTTCTAAAATTTTTGACTTCTTTGCTTGATTTTCTTTTCAATAAAGCAGTCAAATTAAAAAAATTTTAAGATGTCTATGTTTTTGTAACAAGCAAGCAGGTACCAACCATCGAGTAAGTGACCATAATGTAGAAGGCTAGTTTATAATTCTGTGCTTTTACTTCTCGAAGTATGCGAGTAACACATTTTCTGTCACATATTTACCTTCTTCCGTCATACCAAACCATAAATCTTCTATATTTTTTAAAATATTTTTCATTAGATTTTTCAGGCAGCAAGTTTTCAGTTGCCTTCTTTGTCATACCCTTAATTTCTGGTAAGTATGATATTTCAATTGTATTATCGTTTTCCATTATAATTATTATTATATACCAATGAAATCTTAATTGACAATTTGAATTTAAAATCAAAATCTAATCAGTAGTACCAACTTTATTTTTGACGTCTTACATTATATTTTTGTCTGATTTATATAATATTGCTAAAATTTGTGTAAATAGCATTAGTTTTTATCGTAATAGAAAAATAGTATAGCATCTGTTACATAAAGCCTCGCGGCTCGTTTTCTAAACTTGGATGTGCGAAATAGAAGTCTTATGAAACTTTATTGTTTAATATACTATTTCAACATGCAATATAAAAAAATGTGTCTTACTCTTAGTAAAAGGATTTAGTATTTTTAGTGTCATTTTCGGGGATGGGAAAGACGACGTGTGATAGAGATTATTTTTAAGCTCAGTCGCCTTAGCTCCCCAATAAACAATTTTTTTGCTGCTTGCAATACGAAAGAGAACACCTAACACAGGCTAGCACAACTTTTCTCAACGCTAGCACACCTTTAATACCGGGAATTATTGAGGGTTGAATCAATGAAAGCCAGCCCTCAATGGGACAAAATTGATATTTAGACATAAAAGAAGATGACTACTAATCACCAACACATTATTTAGGTGATCGATTTATTATAATTTTGGGGAACTAGATTTGATTTGCTTAACAACAATATTGATTTGATGATGCACACAGTGAGAATCTGGAATTGTTCATCCACTGTTCAATCGCCGTGGCTCATCAATCTGAGCTACTGAAACTGACCATAGCCAGCCACCGCGAGGGACTCTCACCATTGACGCCTGACTGATGAAGGCCAGGAATCAGCCAGCTGATTAATTGATAAATGTGTGCGAATTGGGCATACGATGAGGTAAATGAATTTGCCACAAAACAAATTACTCACTGAATTAACACCTGCTTATTTTAATGGCGTATTTATAAGTTTTCCTGGGGCTTTCTGATAGAAATGTGGTGATGGATCAATTAAGACTCATTGTACTTAAAAGTGCTGAAGTGTTAGACGTGAAATTGTCTGACTTTTTTCAAGGCTATCCATTCATCCACCACTTCCTAGCAGAAGGTCAACTAAAATTGGGAAAACCTTAAATACAAATTAATTATGCAGTAAAACATTGAAATTAAAATTTTGCAATTTGTCTAAACAAAGTATAAAGAGAAATACTTACTCTTTAATCTCACTACAAAACAATCAAAATTTGATAGTTTCATATTTTGCACAAATATTTCAAGAATTTTTTTAAATGAAGCATTAGTGAAGCTGCTGTGAGCGTATGGTAGAAATTAATCAATTTGATCATAATAGACTCTTGCCCAATCGTTTTTATTGATACAACATTGCATCACAGCAAGATTTGTTGTGGTGGGCTGAGGTTGTCTTACCCTCTCGAGATTTAAACCACAATAACCTGTTATTAAAAGTATATTTATAAGCACTGTAGTTATACTAGCCTGTGCAAACGTCAAAAGTCAAATTGTGGGGGTGGCTGCTTCCACAGATTTAACCCTAAATAACTTCTGTTATTAAAAGTGTGATAGCGTTAACCAAAAGTTGTGCTAGCTCAGATCTTTAATGTTCAAACGTAAATTTTCGAAATTTTGTTGTGGGGAAGGGGGCTGCATCCATAGTGATTCAACCCTCACAATCTCTGTTATTAAAGGTGTGCTATCGATGAGCAAATTGTGGTAGCCTGCTCTCGCTATACTTCGTAGGCAAAATGGGGGTGAGGTCGGTTCAAAATCGAAATTTGTTTGTGGGCGCCATAAGGACCGGGCTGATTATTTATTTGTTTCGTACTATTCTACAAAGACACATTGAGATGTAGGTGTTATGTTGCTGACTATGCACTATTTCATGTGACATGCATCGACAAAATGCTTATTTAGAACAAGTCCAGGCCACCCGTGCAAACCTTTATACGACCAAGAAAACTACAACAATACCTTAAGTTATTTTGGAACGTTACAAATTATTGTCAAATGTATGGGTCCATAAGTGTTTTACTAACTCGTAAACTAACTCAATCGCCTGTGATTCAAACCTTTTTCACTCCCTAGTAAACTTCCTTAGGATTACTGCATTTGTTAAGAATGACATTTATTTTCATTTATCAGACTTCTTATCGAAGTTCTTCCAATTTTTGTCATTTGTTACTCTTTTCTCTTCTTTTCTGTTTTGGATAATGAACCTGCCTGTTCTATTAAATCTTTCAAGTTTTTGAAAACATTGTTCCTTTGAGGACGCTCACGCTTAGGATATTTTGTTCTGTACATGCGGCTGTCAGTAGGGGATTTTAACAAACACGTTTTGCGGAAAATTACTATCTATTATTGTTAACTAGTAATTTTGTTTAACAAGAGCAAGCACCATGACTGATAGATAATTGATTGAATGAAGCAGTATGTTGAATTCTCTGGATTCTTTTATTATTACAGTTTATTGATAGGGATATTTTGATTATTAAAAGTAACGGAATAATTCTAAAAATGAATTCAAGCAAAACTATAAGAGTTAGATATCTACAACCTTATATCATAGAAATCGGACCGACTGTGGAAAGCAGAATGAGTTTTAGAGCTGGAAACAAGAATTTATACCGTTACTCATCAACATTTAAGGAAGTTGACGTCACAAAAAAATTAATTTTTTGTTGTAATTGTCAACGCCATCTAGCGATGGTTCGTCACTATTATGAGAATAACTTGTGATTAATTTTATTGCTTGTAAATGAAAAATATAATCTCAATTAATGTACTAAACAATATTAGATAGCATGCAAGATAGATAATGATGAGCAGGGGAAAAATCGTAGTTCAACGGGGATTTAAGAGATCTTGATACTTATTTATCCAATTCATTTTTACGAATAAGATTGTTCAAATCTTTCTCTATTATTCACATATTTGTGATTTTATCCAACCACATTTCTCTTGTTTGTGAGCATTGTTCCTTCTGAACTAGCCAGAACAGTAAGTATTGGTTGCTTATTTGTGGTGCATTTTTGGTTTTTAATATGTTTTACCTGATTTACCTGAAGGCTGTAGGTTTGATCCTAGCTCCTTATTAAATCATTATAAGAAAAAATATAGTGTATTCCCGAAGCTTTCTGTAGAAACGCTAATAATAATAATAATAATAATTTATTCCTTAGAGACACAAACAGTGTATAGGAATGTCAACATATATATGAGTATATATATATATATATATATATGGATAAAATAGTTAAATAAATAAACAACATCATAAACATAATACTAACATTACATTCAGATATAACAAACATTAAACAAATTGTCAAGGTTTATGTCACAACTGAGGTAATTTTGTACAGAATAAACGCTTTTTGACAGCACAACTTGTAAATTGCTCTTTAAAGTGTTTAATATTGCTCAAATTTTTAGCTTAAGAGGTAAATGGTTGAATAATTTAATTGGTAGAATGTGGTGAACTATTACTAGTTAACGCTAACCTGTGGCAGGAATATTAATATTGTATCCGAATCGAAAGTAATGCTCATTGTCACCAGCTGTAGAAAAAATCATTTATATGTATTTTAACGTACACAATAGCCTTAAAATGTAAATACAAGATAAAGTTAAGATACTGAGCTCAGAAAATATTCTTTACACGACGTTCTAAACTTCTTAAACGTTATTGTACGAACAATCTGTTTTTGCACTAAAATAATTCATTCAGATAACGGGAACCTCCCAGCACAATATGTTATAGCTTAAAATAGAGTAAACATTAGCATTAGCACGGAAGCAAGTTCAGTAGAGAAACCTGCCCAACAGTCTGCTGGGCTGAAATAATTTTGTTGGTGTTCAAATACTGAATAAGTCGTAGATAAAAAGCTTTTTTCAAAAATCTTGAAAAGACCGGATAAAATAGAGATCGCTCTGTAGTTTAACTTTGACTTATCATTTTTCTTGTATACGGGCACAACAAGAAAGCAGTTTTTAGATTACTAGGAAAAATTTTTTCTAAAGGAGTCATTGATAAGTTCGGTCAGTATATGAGCAATATAATTTTCAGCATGTTTCAAAAAAGAAAGCAGGGTGGTATGCCGTCAATTCCAGAAGAATTCTTATTACAACTTTTACGTATGATTTGTACAAAACTTCAGGTAATGTAATTGGATCCAAAATCATTTCATCATAAGAAGTTTACAATATTTGTCAGAATGTTTTATTATTTGCAGCGCCGTCAAAGGATTTTGCAAAAATCATTGAATACGTTAGCTGCCAAATTGTAGTCAGAAATAAGATTTCCTGAATTATCACAAAAGTAGTTGGGTAAGACGCCTTTTATTAGTATTCACATCATGAGCACATCTTCCATGTCATCTTTGATTTATTTGTAGCATTAAAGTAATTTTTATTATTAAATTGCTTTTTACTAAGGAGCCTCTATGCTTGACTACCAGAGATTTACAACATGAAGGAGATTTTGATCACTTGACTCACTATTAAATTGAAAAAGATCTCTAAGAAAAATGCTCATTTATGATCTCTTTGATAACCATGGCTTCTTTTTTAAAATTTTTCTTAGTCACTTTTATTCGTTCGATTGGAAACGCATTATTAAAATTTCTGTAAATCTAGTAATGACAAACTGAATTTGCCATCAAGATTATCTGCAGAGTAAATTCTTATTCCCACGTTTCATTTAATAATAGTTGTTGAAATTGAGCAATATTAGTTTCATTTGTATAGTTTTTGAGTAAATATATTTTTTGTTTCTGTCCAGAAAGATTGTCTAATACACAAGTAACTACTTGCATGAAGTGGTCAGATAAAGCAGCAAGAAAATAATCGTAGGCACTATCAATGTTGAAATTCTTGGTGAAAATATTGTCAATAATCGTTTTGGAATTTCCTTGTACGCGAGTGTATTCATATATGTGCGTTGGGAAAACTGAAACTAGTAAATACGTTAGTTACATAAGCTGCCGCTTTACTGACAACGTTGTTATCAAAGTTTATATTAAAGTCACCAAAAATACGTAGGATGCTTAAAGGAATTCATGTGATCGACAAGTAGTTCAAATTATCTTTAAACTCATTATTAACTTGCCTAGGGGGCGATAAATACAAACAATAAGTACGCCTTATTATTAATAATGACTTCAGCACAAGCGTACTCTAAAACTGTTTCCAAAATTATACCTTTAAAATTTTTATTTTTGCAGTGCAAATCACTTCGTGTATAAATTGCAACACACCGCCTGTTATTGGACACGACTAAAACTCGCCGCCAGTTGATAATTACTTAGTCTTATGGAACTGATTTCATCCTCCTGACAGAAGGTTTAGTGATACAAGAATTTCTGGGAAAGCCATGGATTGCAGCTGAAGGTGAATCGATCCATTTCTACATGTAAACTGCGAATATTTAAATGACACACAGTATGTCCTGTAACTTCATCTCCAAGTCACGAAGTTTGTTTCTTCTGGGCTTTTTTCCAAAAAACCATGAAATATAAGCACCATAAGGCCAAAGCGGTCCAACTTTTCTGCAGTTCATCAAATTTCATTGTTATTTTAAAGGATTATAAAATTGGGGATATTTTACGTATGTCTTCTGCACGTAACTTCCGGATATTGTATTTTTAACAATCAACAATATCTTCAGAATTCATACTAGGATCCAGTCTAGAGATGAAGATATATCCTTTTTGGGAGCTACTTTTAATAAAATTTGAAGTTTTGTCACATCCTACAATTGCAGTATTATTTGCTTTTGTTTTTCTAGGTTTTTTAACTACAGCATCAAGTAATTAGCATCATTTTTGGCATTTAACTTTTCTGCCGTATTTTCTTGACTATGGAAGACTTCATCGGTAATGGTTCAGACAACGTTGAGATGCTTTTTGGTCTGTTCCCCAGTACCAGTTACTTGCATTTTTAGTTTACTATTTTAGTCGCTACTTTAATTTTTGCTATTAACTACATTTGTTCTTTTGTCTACAACTTCAAGTATATCAATTTGTCCCATACATTGTTTATTGCAGGCCGTGGGCTCTTTTATATATCACTATCACCTTATTTTTAACATTTAAAACACATCGATACGTTCATACAATTGTAACCTTGCCTTTAATTCACAAATAAGATCGTCTTTAATAATGTAGTAAAGGGTACGAACGTCCATTCGTTTATCCTTAGTATTTGTTATCGTCCAATAACACGTCCAATAATTGTTACTCTTCATTTTGCTCCCACGCTTGTACTATCACAACACGTGAACACAATTACTGGCTTATCTAAGAACTTCTACACTGTTGGTATAACTTTGCACAGCTGTTACGAAAACAACTATTACAATTTATACATTTAACTGCGTTTATTAAGTTAGTTTTCTTGCACCTTTTACACACATCACTATTGTTGCAGCCTACATCGCCCTACATTTTCAATTCAATTATACTACCTGCATCCGTCTAGGAAGAAAATTAATAAAGAATTGTAAAAAAACACATAAATACAAAAACATTTTATGAACATTTTATTGATATTTATACTACAATATCATCTCATTTAGAAAACATTGTAATGGTAACAATTTGAACTCATAATAAAAGAGACCATAAAGTAGAAAATAGTTGATGCAATTCTTTTCTTTACAAAACAAATTGCTTACTTTTTAAATTGATAATTGCTTGCAAAATGAACAAACACACTGATACAGAAACCGCTTTGCAAAAACAAAACTGCTGTAATAATGACAAAACATTGATTATTTCTATGATAAGTTTTAGTGTTTTTTAACCCCAAACTATTCGTGTAGGTACAGTTAATTTAGGAATATTGTTATTATTATCCCTTTAAACTCATAAATATTATCTCGGCAACAAATTATAAATTATCTGGTATTTATATTTTTGTTCATACTTTTCAAGGTAACTATGTAAAGCATAAACTTAAGTGTACGTACGTGCCAGGCGGCTGCCACTGTAAAACTTGTAGATTACGATTAACTTAAAATGTTAAACTATTTCTCAAAGCACTTGTGTATTTATGGATTACAACACAATCCAATTTAAACAAATCGACAAACTATTTTATAATAAAAATAAATTACAAATAGTTGACCATATCTTAAAGTAGAATGGTGAATAGTTCAAATTTTAATAACTGGAAGCGAATACGTGAACATTTTTTTAATTCATTTTTAGCACGCAAAATATATACATTATGAAGGTAAATTTAACTGTTCACTTTAAGCTTCTTTGAATGTTGGTCAAACTAGCAGTTATAAAAGTAATCAGTGGGCTGAGTGTAACTTGTTACCGACAAGCTAAATTTTATTATTTACTTGCGAATGTAAACAGTGAAATAAAATAATTATGATGAAACTGGGAATTTACGAAGAGATTACATTTTATTAAGCTATAAAGACTCACAAAACGATGTTTGGAATATTCTTATTTACCTTACTAAATCAACTGAAGTGTCAGTTACAAATGTAAAGAATTCTAAATTTTCAAATTTTTGTGAAACAAAACCGATTTGTTAGAATCAGAATGATAAAGAAATTGTATAGTAAAAGTGTGTGAAAATATTTTAGAAAAACTTGGAATAAAGGTAGATGATTATCACGTGATGTATGGACGAAAAATTTCGTATCATAACAGTTTTTAAAGTTAAAATCATATAAGATTGTGAATGACTCATTCTGGAATAATTCACTGAATTAATTATTATAAATGTATGTCGACGTTGACGTTAGTGATCTTCTTATACATAGATTTCTGTATTACTAATGTGGACCGTTGTTACCATTAAGTAATGTTCGGAAGGAATGTTTAATTAAAAGTAATTAAAAAAATTCCCATCACCTAATTCTAGTAAGTAGCAACTGTATGAGATATTGTAATCTTATTGATAATTTCACTAATAGAAATACAATTTATGGTATGTATGCGAAACATAAGTTTTGAAAACTTAAAAATCCATTTAACAGAGGAACTTTTTCAAAAGTTCTTATTCGTATCGTTATTTCTTGAGAACTCGGTTTTTAGGATAAAATTTTTAAAATATTTTAAAAATGGTTAATTTTAGGTATAGTAAATGGTACAAAAATTCCATCTAAAATTTACTGCACAATGAGCTATTCCTACCAATGTTTTTTTATTATTGCATTGGATTTAATTTGGAAAAACATTACAGAATTTTAAAAATTTTTAGAGAATGGGAAAATTATTAAAAAATTATGAAAGTATAAATTGTTAGTCGGTGTTCCTGCGGATGATATTAATAATAATAATAATAATATATAATAAGTTTATTGTTCTTTCGTACATTACAAGTACATAAACTAAGAGTCTACACACAAAATTTGAAAACTTACTATAAAACAATATTAGAATAAAGTAAAATATAATTGTGAATAATAATAATAAAAAAAAAAGATATCAATTATTCTTGTAATAAAAAAGACTTAAACTTAAACATTCTCTTATGCAGTTATTATATCGTATGATAACATTCTTTATCGTTATTTTGAATTAGGATTTCGATATCGGAAGTTTTCTCAGAGTCAGTTAATTGCTTCGTTATATGACAGTGTAGATTGGACATGACAACAAAACATGTGAGAGGGTTTCTCGAAGTTATCCGTATTGGAAACAGCGAACACTTAGTATTGACAAGGATTTTATGCGTAGACAAACGGGTAAATATTTTATTGTCCTCTGATTTCCCAGTCTCATTTGAATCATTGTTCGCTTATTTTCCATTGATAGCATGCTAGTGATGTAAGATGCATTTGTGTAATCAAGCGGGTTGCCAGCAAAAAGGTGTTTGTACAACGGTGTGTAGATGCTAAGTAAAATTTTATTCCAGTCGTCGTAATGTGATTTGTTGCGAAAGTTTCGAAGAACTATATCGATTAGTTGCTGATCTATCTTTATTTAATTTTATTTTAAAGTTACAGAAACTATAGATAAAAGAATATACTTGAGATACATAGTTAAATTTCGAACTTGTATAATTAGTTAGTTCATTATTTTCGTGTAACTGTAGCAGTCTATTGAAAGCAATGGCAGGCAGTCTATTGTTGTTTTGTACAGATACTCTTTTCAAAATTGTAAAGCACATTTTAATATATAATACGACAATCTTATTCGTGTTAATTCTGTTCTTATGACGTAACCTGAGTTGATTTTTGTAAATAAACAAATTTAAAAAAAGTGGTTTGAATGACTTCAATTTCGTTAGTATAATTAATTCCCCCAAATACTTCCACAATACGTTAAATTTGGTATTACTATTGTTTCAAACATTTGAATCAATTCATGCCATTTGGTTATTTTTAGTTTTCTGAATAGGGTCCTAGTAATGCCTGCTTGTGTAACACGAGCTTTTTTGAATTCTTTTCTTCACATGCTTTCCCAAACTTTCCGTTAAAGCTAAGTTACACCTAAATATCTATACATGCTGACAATTTCGACTGGAACTTCCTCCTTTATAACAAAAATGAGTTCGTATTTTTTATTCTGTTACCTTGCCTAAAAATTACTATCTTTGTTTTATTCTGTGTTTTACTTCTAAGCATAAGGAATCGCTATATGTGCTTAAAAGTGTTAAACTCTGACGCAATTTAACAGGACTATCTGCAAAAATAACGAGATCATCAGCGTACAACAACATTACGACATTTGTATGACTGTCCAGTGGGATCCCGATGACTCCTTTCTCTGTACGAAAAAAATATTTCGATGTCACTTATTAGCAAAGAGAATAGAAGAGGGCTTAGAGGATCTCCTTGAAGAACTCCTTTAGTGATTTTATTTCTTCAGACTCTTTACTTACTCCTTCAATAATTAAATGCGCCTGGCTGTAGAGTGACTGCAATATGCAAATATATTTGGTACTTATTCCGATGCTGTATAATTTTTGCAAGCCATAAAACGCCGTGGTTAATCGCTATGGAAAGCCTCTCTTAAAATCCACAAAAAAGCATAGACTCTTCGTCGTTTCAGTCCGGATTGAGTTCCAGTATTCAGTACAAACATCAAGTTCTTCTTCACAGCTTCTGTTTCTCCTAAAACCCGATTGACATTCTGGCAGAAGATTACAGATTTCAGAAAATTTGTATAATCTATTGTACAAAATCTGTGTAAATAACTTTTTGTTATATGATTTATGATTGCTATTCCTCTGTAGTTTTCTAGAGTATTACGATCACCGCCTTTATGTAAATGAAACATTTTAATCTTTGCACCAAGATTCTGGCATGTTTGATGATTCAAATATATTGTTAAATAACGATTCCTATTAAATTCAATGGCGCTTATTGGCATATGCTTGAAAAATTCATTTGAGATGGCACCTGGTCCTGTAGCGTTGGCGTTTTTGGAATTTTTACGTTTTATGGATAAACATTTTCTTGAATCAGTAAACCTTCTGTGGCATCTAAGGGTTAGGAATCACTTTTTATTTTTGTACTTATAATTGAAAATAGTCTATGTCGTAAGCGGTCATGCATACTCCTTGAATTAAAAATTACAAATTTTTCAAAGTGACGTATCTCGTTTTAACATAATTTTTTTCATAATTTGAGAAGAATAACCTTCCAACCACTAAGTTAAAATTAATTGACTGTGCCTCAAGTAAAATAGTCTACCACGGAAAACTACAATAATTCGATGAAATTATAAGCAAGACAGTCTAATACTTCAAATTGCTTCTACTACAAAATCACAAAATATGAGAGATGCGCCACTACGTGTTTTGAGGGACGATATCAACTTTGACATAAGCGTGTGTATAACGAATTATGGTTGTTGATCATGAGGTACATTTTTTCGTATTGGAAATTTTTATATTTGCCTAAACAAGTTGATGTCAATATAAAAACGAACCTTAAAAATTTTATTTTACGAAAAAAAGATATGGAAATAAAATCACAGTTTACTTTAAAAATCCAACGTTTAGCTAAAATCTTCGTCATGTTCTTAAATTTCATTTTAGGTTCGTGAACTTTTAAAACAACTGTCGTGCAATGGATACCTTATTCTTGTTATTGTAGCTTTAGGGTTATAGGAATTTGATAAGAGTAATGGAACTTAGAAGTCAGTTCCGTTTTTGTGTCGACTAAAAATTTCTTTTACATTTTATTTTTAGAAAGACTCGACTTTTCTGTTTTAAAATCTAGTGGAGAGAATTTTCAAAAGCTTACGGATTATTACCATTGTGTATTAAGAGTCTGGCACATGAATAAACTTTATGGACCGTTTTATTTACAATAGGTGTTATGCTATGCCCTAGTTTATTAAGGTTATATAACTTCAAACGACTTACGAAGAGTTTACTTTATATTGAAAATTATTTTAGGTACATAATTAAAATTTTATATATTTGTAGTAAACGTTTTTACTAATCCTGAAGGTTTTATATGTTTATTCAGAAACTGTTAGTTTAAGGATAAACATAAAATAGGCTAGTTAGGCGTTTGAAAGAAATTGTAGGTATCTAATTACACTTTGAAACTGTAAGTTACCTACATTTTATAAAACGTTACTTTATATATGCAAGTTTGACCATCATTTACCTATTTTACTAAGAGATCTACATATGAAAACATTGAGAACTTTATTAATAATAATTTTACAAAATTTATTTATAAAATTTTATCTAATACACTATTAAAATAAAAATACGTTACCGAACATTATTAGCTTCTGTGTCAATAGAGATATTTGCATTATTGTAATCGAAAAACAAAAAGTATTTTTCTATGTAATTTTTATATTTGAACATAGTTTTTAGTTTTGATCAACTTTTTCAATAAGTAATTTTGATATTGATAAAATATTTACTCTTAAGTAAAATTGATATTTTTTGACAAACCGTATTGTATTGGAGATTTTACAACATTCCAGAACTTTTATGAAGAATAACTATTTTTTGTAAAATTAATAATAAAGAAAATTTCATAATTATGTTGTCGACTAAAGTAGACACATTGTTATGACTTATGAGTAAACATCTGAAAAGACAAGTGTTAAAACTTAACAGTAAAATTTCCTATAAGGGGTGCAAGGTAGTGTTCAACTGAATCTCAGCATACGAGCTGTTGTATACAAAAATAAATGTCTAAATATTCAAGTAATGTTTATATTCAGTTGTACACTCATGAAATTTAAAAACTTGGACACCACAATTTCTGTAAACAAAAGTTTGCACATTGTGAAGCGGGCTTAAGGGTATCATTTACAATTTCTAACAGCAGGTAGTCTCAGCAGGGGTTATCTTATAGAAGGACTGTAGAATGAATCATTACACTAAGCACGTTTTAGAAAATAGGTAATTTACGTTGCTTACTTAATTTTTTTTCTTTAAAGAATATATTTGAAGGTATCGCTAATTAAACACCATAGCTCGATTAATTATCGAATCAAAATTTTGTTTAGGAAATGTTTACAAAATAAAATTAGAAATAATTTTGATTTAAAAACGTCTACAAGCAATAACTTTTAAATTAAATCAAAAAACTAAACATGGTTATTTGGGTTGACTGATTATTACTTATTTTTAAATAAATCTAACCTACTAATTATTGTAAGTTATTAAAAAAAAATCATTAAACTCTCTATTCATAATATTTAGTCCTTACAAAATGTATATTTTATGACGTTTCATTTTTTTCTGTAGTTAATATAAAAAGTGAAAATAAAAAACTAAGGCAATTCTTATTGTCAACGTATATATTTAGTTTTTGACAAGAATTTATTACATAATTATAATTAAGATACCAAGTTATAGTTTAAAATTAAATGAAAACGTTTTTTTTTAAATAAAGGTATTACTATATAAATAAATATAAGAAATCAATAATGGGTGTGACCTCCATTATTATTGATACATTCTTGGAGGCGTCTGCTCATTGACGCTATCAAGGTATCAATATAATTAATATTAATCGTTTCCCATGCGGTATCAATGGCTGCAATTAGTGCATTACGGTTTACTGGTATAAAAAAAAAAAAAAGAAGAAAAAGGAAAAAAGAAAGAAAAAGAGAAAAAAAAAAAAAGAAAATGTAAAAATAAGGGCTTTTTTGATGGCAAGGGTAAAAGATAAAAGTTATTTGCTTGTATCCAGTTGCGCACAAACTGCGAAGAATAGGGTCATCATATCCCGATAGTTAATTATTGAATGTTCCAAGAAAATATGTGTAAATAGTAAATGGAATCTACTAACGTAACGTTAAGTCGTTAATTATGTTACATAACTCTCCTTTCATAAGATATAGTTCATATTAATATGCTTATTGTAAAGCTTCGTACACACCTGAACAACAAACCGAGGAACAAACAGAACAACGAACGAACGGCTGGAACATTAATTTGACGGTGCTACGTACGAATTTTAGAACAGATTCGCAAGTCCTGATTGTTCCACGAACGGTTTGCGGCGTTCCCGCAACTTGTCGGTTTTTCTCCGACATCAAAGAAAATGCGCGCGAATGCGTTTGCAGGTTTGGACGAATCTAAACAAAACGGCGAACAAACTTATGCGGGAGAATTAAATTATTTATTTTTGTCCTCCCTTTTGTGGGTTTGTTGTGTTTTAGGTAATATTATGGAGTTGACAGAAGAAAAATGTTTTAAATTAATCAGTGTTTAAGAATGCAAAAAATGATGTCCCTATTAGCATCATTTGGGCGGGAAATTTCCAAAATAAAAAAACGAAGTAAATTAAATTTTTTTGTGCGTAAAAATTTGTTGGCACTATCTTCTTGTTTTCCGCAATTTTTCTTCTCAATAATAAATATATATGAACTGAAAACTACTGAAAATAATTATGGAACAGCACAAACGTTCCGTTTGTTGTTCGGATTGTGGAAATCATAAAAGATCGTTTGTCGTTCTGTTTGACTTTCGGTTCGTTGTTATGTTTGTTGCTCGGTTTGTTGTTCAGGTGTGTACGAAGCTTTACAACTTAAGCAACAATTTTTTGGCGAATAAAGATTAGTTTGTGATGTAATATTAGAAACACAAATTTATATCATATCAAATTTATGACAACTTAAAACCAAGAACGTGTATGTTATTGCTAAGAAATTATTAAGGAAAAGCGCAATTGCAGTGTAAATATTTATAATTAGATATTTTCGAAAGTTTATAAGTCCTCTATTGTAATCTTAATACTTAAAAGAAAATCCTGTCCATTAGCATTATAAGGAAATGGCTTTTACTTTATGAATAAGTTTCAATAACAATAGAATATCCTTGCTTGTTTAATTTACTTCCTTTGAGTCATATTGCTCTAAGGGTTGTTACATTGGTCATTAGAAGTATGTAATAAATAAACAATTACCTACTGTTTGAGAAGGGGTAGTGTGAACCAATAAATAAAGTAAGAAATGTAAATTCCATTTTAGTTTAAAATTTCAAGTGTTGTGAAAATGCCACCTCATCTCGGTGCTGATTTGAAAGCGCGGATTGTTTCGGAATTAGCGGCGGGCCGTAACGTGCGTGAAATTTCACGTATGTTAGATATACCAAAAAGCACCGTAGGGCTTACCGAAAAAAATGGAATCCCGAACACACTTTGGAAAGAGCCATGGAAGTGGTAGACCTAAAGTATCTACACGTGCTCAAGATCTCGAGTTGTTTCATTACGTAACAGAACAACCATTTGCTACATACTCCAGGGCTATAGCAGATACACATTTTCCCGGATGCCGTATAACTGCACAAAAAAAGATTAAAGGAGATGGGAATAAAGAAGTATAATGCTGCTGCGAAAGAAGTTCTCAGTGACAAAATATGAGACGTCGTCTGAATTTGCAAGGCGATATGTGAACGAACCTTTGAATTTTGGAATCGAGTGATTTTAGCGACGAAAAACGTTCAATAGCCGCAACGATGGACCACTAAAAGTTTTTAGAATGGAAGGAACTTGTTAAGAAAATAATCACATATGTCCTAAAAACGAAGTGGTTATTTTTCTGTGAATGTGGGGTTGGGTTAGCGCGCGGGTCCAGGAGTTTGTTGGGCTATCGATGGACGTCTTGATTCTGCTGCGTATTTAGATATTTTGGAAACTATTATGAAACCTTCAGTCGAAGTGTTTTATCCAGACGAAGTATATTTTCCAACAAGTAAGTATTCTTATTTCACTATACTTTCTCCAAAAAATAGTTCGGGATCTGTTGAATTAATATTTTCATAATGTCAGCTTCTTTAATATAGTTTCTGTTGGGATAATAATAACTGAACGAAGCATGA